>JAODAL010015551.1:0-83514 GCA_025379985.1 Phyllomedusa bahiana
GAGGGGGTATTGTATGTGGGTGGAGGGGGATATTTTGCGGGTGGAGGGGGAATTTTGTATGTGGGTGGAGGGGGTATTGTTGTGGGTGGGGGCGAGATTGTATGTGGGTGGAGGGGGATTTTGTTGTGGGGGGTGGGGGTTTTTTGTGGGGGGGGGTGGGGGTTTATTGTATGGGGGGGGAGGGGGATTTTGTATGTGGGTGGAGGGGTATTGTTGGGAGGGTGGAGGGGATTTGTATGTGGGGGGGGGGGTTTTGTATGTGGGAGGTGGGGGGATATTGTATGTGGGTGGGGGAGATTTGTATGGGGTGGTGGGGTTTTTGTTTGTGGGTGGGGGGGTTTTTTGTTGGGGGGTGGGTGGGGTATTTTGTTTGTGGGGGGAGGGGGTATTGTTGTGGGGGGGGGGGGGGATATGGATGGAGTACTTACCCCTGTGTCTTGATATGTGATTTTCTTGTTTTGTACACAATACAGTTCTGTTTCGACACTGTTTTAGTGGAAAAAAGGGCGCGATTATGTCCGAGGGGCCCGGAAATATTTTAGTCGTAGGGTGGGCCCCCAAGTCAACCCCTGTGGGCCCCGACCCCCCAGTAAACCCTTTTAAACCTTTTTGGGTTTCCCAAATTTTATGAATAAATATCTGTTACCCACTCACTATTTTACACTTATTCATTGCCTTTTGACTTATATGTATACATTCAACACAAAAGATGTGTTCACATGGCTGATTTGGATGCTATTTTCAGCACTGTTTTGGTAGGCAGCAGATCCGCTCCCAAAAAAGTGTCCAAAATTACTAAAAACTGTCTCCAGTTCATCATCAATGATTCCTATGTAAAAATTACGTTGTAGTTCACACATGGTATGTTTTTATGTGCGTTTTACTCGCTTGTTTTCAGCACTGAAAAATAAGTGACATGTCATTTCTTGAGCTGTTTTCCATGAACAAAATGCCCATAGGAATCAATGGAGAGCTTAAAAAACTTTCTCCATAAGTGTGACATTTTTTAAGACTGTTTGATGCTGTTTTCTATGGGTGTTTTAGAAAGAAAACAGCACTGAAAACCCCGGGAGAAAACCCCATAAAAAAACCCCATCAAATCCTCATTGAAAACTGCTCCATTAAGGGATTTTAAAAATGAGTATTTGTGCTGATTTGGTGCTGAAAATCAGTGCAAAAAATCTGTGTGAACCCTTGCCTTTTATTAGATTGTGTACCATGCCAGGACTACGCATTGCCTGTCTTTCAGCCACATCTACTGTTAAGAGGTTCTAAGAAAAAAAATAATATCAAATTCATGCTCAATGCATCAGAACCAAGCACATAACCTGAATCTAGTACCGGAAATGATTCCTAATATGAAGAAAGCACATAACTAACCTAAGTACATAAACATCAGGGCTGCATGTAGAGTTGGTTAGCCAAATTTAGTAAAGTAAGTAAATACACTGACAAGCAAAACAGTGACAATGTTTTGAACTTTTAATTTTCAAGGTCCATATCTCATATACGCCGCTTTGTATGTAGGTACCATCATTTTTGGGCAATTATCTTGGCATTTTATACATAAATTTGACTTGCACATTTAGCATTGCTTAATTGGCAGATTCTTGTATTTTAAATGTTGTTACTATTTTCTCCCGGTGGAGGGACAATCTTTTTCTATTGTAAAATGAAATTACAACCCGTTCTACTTTCCCCAATAGTCAGTGTCTTATTGGGTTGTTCCAAGCAAAAAGGGCCCTGGTTTTGATTTTAGGTGCTGCATTTAAGAAGATTTCCAAGATAAGAAAAAAGCATCTTTAGTCATTGATAGCAGTCTCTTGGCCAATAAAATTGAAGAATAAAAAGTGAAGTCCGTCCATCCATTCAAAAGCCAAGAGTTGGACGTCCAGACAAAATATTGGAGTCAAGAATTCGGCTCACTATATTTACTATTTTGCCATAGGCAAAAATTAACATCTATCAGTTCTCTATCTATAAAACACTAAAACGTAACTTTTATTATGTATAACTCTTAACCTCTATACACACTATTTAAAAACCTGATTTCTAACCTCATCATTTAACCCTTTCTACTTCTGAAGGAAGGAATAGCTCCTTTTCCATTATCAAGTCCGGTGGAGCCCCACCTACCAACAGGAAAGCCTTATAAATCCAGCAAATTATTAACTCCAGTGAGGGATCCCAAGCCTCCTACTTGGGCAGTCGTCCCTAATCTAATGGACACAGGACAAATAAGGCTCCCTTTTGACACCCTCTGCAGCGGGTGGCACTTGTAGACAGAGGTGAGAAATCACAATTTAAAACGTCATGCCTGACGTCCCCAACATGTTTCACCAAATATAGTGTTCAGAAGTCACTCTCTGTTCTCTTGTGAGATTCTCTTTTTTTTGGAGACTATTTGACAAGAAGTTGGCTCATCACAAGGTCTATCAGTTCTGGCGCAACAAACGAGGTGGCTTATATGCTTCACAATAGTTAACATCACAGACGTCAATGTAAGCACCGAGCAACGTGTATTACATGTCTGGAATGGTGGCCCCGAAAAAAAGTTAAGACTCGACTTTGGCTCGAGTTTGCAAAAAAGTATGAAAAGTGGACATCAGAAAATTGGAAACGGGTGATTTGGAGCAATGAGCTGAAAGTCAATAGACCCGACTGATGGGGGCAAATGAGTATGGAAGAATCAAGGGAAAAGGGGGCTAATGAATTGAGAAATTGGAGGAGCTGTCAAGTTCAGTGGAGAAGTTGATAATATGGGGTTTGTTTCACAACAAAGGGGTTGGATTCTTGGGCCAGGATTGATTGAGGTTCAATGCTGATATTTATGTGGTGATCCTACAAGATGAAAAACTTTGAGATCTCGGTTCCATCTTTTGATCAAAATTTTGTGAACGAGAGTCTCAAATTTTTTCTGTTATGATAGTAGCATTAATGCTTCTTTAGGGATTTTCAACGGAGTGTTTTTCCTTCAAGATGATTATTGTACCGCTTTTATATTTGGGAGGGGGTGTCCCTACCACAGATAGTTAGATGGAAACATAAGTATATCAAAATCAGTTTACTATTTACCCGAAGACAACTAATACATTTCCTAACTACTATTCAGGGGCCCTTTTTTGCTTATTCATAAAATATTTTTTAAAGGGGTAATATTAAGGACTATCAAAACTCATTAAAAGTTATGGTAGGGCAGAAAATGCTCTTATTGAGATAATTTTAATCATTTATTAGTGGAAGAGTGGAATACGTCTGCAATGCACCTACCTCATTAGCTAAATCTGCCCAGGCCTAGGGCAGTATGTTAGGGGCTCTAAAGCTACCATTCCTCTCATAGTAACCTGTGGGCAAAAAAGTGGGTTTTAGACCTAAACAGGTCCATACATGTGGTCCATTATGTCCATGCACTATATGGACATCCTATTGATCCTATTTGGCAGGATGTCATTCTTCTTTTTTCCTATCCCTCATTTTTCCCTGAACAAACACTCTGCCCCTTGATTGAAAAGGCACTACAGTGTGCCCCTGATTAAAATATCCTCAATGCTGTATCCTCAACACCCCCTGTTCAAAATAGGTACGATACTATGCTTTCTGGGCAAAACAGGCTCCACACTAGGCTCTCTGAGTAAAACAAGCTTCCACTGTGTTTTCTGAGTAAGATGGGCACTGTACTTTGCTAAGTAAAATAGGCTGCACAATGGGGCAGATTTATCAAATTAGTGCCCCTAATTTGGGACGGTGTAAAAAGGGGACTAGACAGTTTGCAAATGTGCCACTTTATCATAGTGGTGTTTTAAATTTGGGAAACAGGTTAAAAAACTGTCGGGTTTAAAAGTTTGTCCCAACCTATTAAAAAAGGCTTTATTTTTTTGCCGAAACTGGGGGAAAAAAATTTTTTGGCGCAAATGCCACCCCCCCTTTTTTTAAAAGGGCCATCCCCCCCTTGGTCCGACGAGGCGGGGGGAGCATCTGAAAACTGTTTTAAAACAAAAATAGAAAATTGTGGTGAAACGGCGGGAAGACATTTTTTTTGGGCCCTCAAATTGAGCCAAAATTTCTGGGGCAACTGCCTTAATAAATCTTGCCCCAGGGGCTTTTTAATTTTTTAAAAACAAGTTTCCCACTGTGTTTTTAAAGAAAAAATGGGCACTGTACTTTGCTTTTTAAGTAAAATGGGCTGAACAATGTTTCTCCGGTAAAAACAGGCTCCAAACTTTGCTCCCTGAGTAATACAGGCTCCCCAAATGTGCTTTTTGGGATTTAATAACCCAAGGCCCCGCATGTTTTTTAAATTAAAATAGGCCCCCACGTGGTCTTGGTAAAAAACCAGGAACCTTTTCTATTTTTTTATGATTTAAAAAACCAGCCTATGTACTGTGCCCCTTTATTTAAAAAAAAAAGGCCCCAGCATCCTCAGTAAGAAATACTTACCTCCTGTTGCTCCCACACCATTTTTCCAGGGTGCTGTGAAGGGAAAAGGCTTGGCCCCCTTCTTCCCAAGGTTTCTGAAAAAGGGAAACATCACAATGTTTCCTTAATAAAAGGGAGAACATATTTTTTGAGATTAGGATACTGGGGGTAAACCCTTTTTTTGCAACCTGCAACATCATTTATATCTTCAGTCTTATCCAGTGGCGTAACTAGAATCCATGGGACCCTATAACAAAATTAGTCTAATGACTGGAAACTAAAACAACAGCCTAAAGGTTATTTTAAAAGGTTTTAAATTTAGCACCATATATATTTTGAGAACCCCCCAAAAAATTTTTTGCTAGGGCACCAACTTGTTTCACCCTACCCAAAAAAACATTTAAAGTTTTTTTTTAGGGGAAAAAGGGCAGGGGGCCACACACAGAAAAGTGGGGTCCCCGGGCTATTATCCCGCCCCCGTCCCCGCCTTTTGGGGAAAAAACCCAAATCATTAAAAAAGGCCGGGGCCCCCCGCGGGAAGGGGCTGATAGCTTGGGAATGAGAAAGTGCAAAAACAGAACAGGACAAAAAAAACACCAAAAAAAAAGGTAGTCGGGCGGTTTCCAAAAGTCAGCAAAAAGTTCCGGGCAGCGAGGGGGGACGAGATGTGGGGCCCAAAAAGGGTAACCGGGGGGAGGGGCCAAAGTCGATAACAGTTACGGGCAGGGGCGGGGGACAGAGGGCTGAGGGCAGAAGGGGGTAAACCGGGGGGCCCCAAAACCCCAAAGGTCAGGAGAGCACAGAAACCAAAGAAGCAAATGCGGCGAACTACGGGGAAATAACCTTAGCGGGAAAAGGATTAAAGGAATGGGGCAAAATGGGGAAGGGGAGGAAACAGGCAGAGGTAAGGGAGGAACCTTTCAATCACGAGAGAACAGATTCCCCAGAGAGTGCGGGAAAAGTTCCTGGCCACGGGCTTTGGGCCGGATTCAATTAAAGGGCCAAAGAAAGAAACGTGTTAACATTGAAAAAGAAAGGGCCCGCAGTTTGGTCGCAGCGGCCCTCGCCGACGACCAGAGCCAGAACGACACAAAACGGACAGTACCCCCCCTTCTAGGGGGCCAGGGCCCCCTCCTTAATCCCCTGGTTTGGAGGGGTTGCTTGGTGGAATTTTTCCCACAAGTCTGGGGAGTGCAAGCCCCTAGCTGTCCCCCCAAACCCGCTTCTGGACCATACCCTTTCCAGTGAACTGGGTTATTGGAGAGCGTTCTGGACTCTCGGGGAAATTATAGCTCAATTTCATTTCAAAACCCCCCTTGTATACCAAGGGTGGGAGGGTGACGACCATCACAGCAGGATTGACTTTTTAAAAAAAAGATTTGGAAACCAGGATGAATGCGGAGGGAATTGGGAAGGGTTTAATCTAAAGTACCGGGGGTTAAAAACAATTTAGAGATAAAAGGGACCAAAACCGAGGCGCGAACTTGTAGGGGACCCAAAGGCGGAGATTTTTTCGTGACAGAACACCTTGTCCACGACAGCATATTCAGGTCCGGGTCGCGTTTTCTATTAGCATATTTAACTTTTTGTTTGTTGGGCTTTTTCTAAGTCTCGGCGACTCCTCCCAGACTGTGCACACCCTTTGATGGCGGTTTTTTACGGAAGTAATTAGATTAAACCTGTTGGGCGGAGTTACTGGGTGAAACCCCGAAAATTACGAAAAAATGGAGAAATGGGTTTTGGGTTTTCTCGTGTTGTTTAGGCAAACTGGGCCCCATAGGCAAAAACTCACCCCTTTTTGACACTCCGAAACATAACATCTGAGGTTTTTTTCTAGTATTGTTAGTCGGCCCATTAGGGGGTGGAAGGAAAGGGAAAGGAAAAAAGAAAAATGCTAATCTACCACAAAACACGCTCCAAAACCTTGACACAAACTGTCCCCTTAAGAAAATACTGGAAGGAATACATAAAGCTCATATATGAACGAAAAATAAAACGGCGTGGCTGATGGTAATTTCTTTAGGGGAAAAAGATGACCAATTTAGAGAATCGGTCCCCCCCACCCAAATTACCAAAATTACCCTTTAGAAGGGGGAAGGTCCTTAAAAAATCCATAGAATGTGGTCCCAAGCCTATTGAGAAACTGGAGAGGGGTGAATTAATCCTTCAGGGAAGGGGTTGCCGGGGGTCCCTTTCCCCTGGCATAATTTTTCACAAGAAGTAAAAAATTTTCCCTGACATCCCGTCCCCGTAGGCCCCACTAGGTACGGAAGGAGGTTCGGTGCCTGCGATCCCGGGAACCCAGACAGAACGAGGGGGGAAACCTCCCCCAAGATTTTCAAACGGAGATGACTGGAACAAAGAGTTTTCCGGGGGGGTTTACTGAAGGGGCCGACCCTTGGTGATTGCAAGGGAGATAAGTCAGCGGTAAGTGTGCAACAATACTCCCGGAGCGAGGATATTTTCTGATTCCCCTCGAGATGCATTATACCAAGCTTCGGGACAACGCGTCCCCCTTAACCTTTTTTGCCCTGGACAATAGGCCCCAAAAATTTAAAACCCTAGTAAAAAACAAAGCCCATGTGCTTGGCGGGGGTTAAACCGTTTGTTTACAAGTACAGAAGATTTTTAGGGTCCTAAGAACAGCCCCCTATGTCTGGCCCCTCCAAAAGGTGCCCCCTCTTAAAAAAGCCCATTTTATGGATAAGTTCCCGGTTCCCAATACGTAGTTGACCTTCGTGGTGGAGAACTTTCTGGAGAAAAAGGGCAATGGGTCAAGATTAGTAAAAGGTTCAGTTCCCTGGGCGGAGGCTCCCTCCTGTTTCAGATGCGTCCCCCTCTAGAAAAAAAGGTTTTGTTAGGATTGGGTGGCCCAAGACAGGTGCAGAAGTGAAAACATTTTTTAAAAGGACAGAATGCTTGTTCGGCCTCAGGTGCCCAGGGGGTTTGGGGTAGACCCTTTTTAGAAAGGGTCAGTGAGGGTTTAACAATCAAGGGAATTCTTGATAAATTTGCGATAGAAATTTAGCAAACCAAAAAACGTTGGATTCTTTAAAGGTATAGTTCAACTTGGAGGGCCAAAAACCTTTTGGGGTCCCAATACTTATAGCACTAGGACTAAGTATGTACCAATGGGGGGGGGAACCCATCTCTTGGACTCCGAACAGACATTTAGAAATTTGGCGCATAATTGTTTGATGTAACCTGGAGAGGACCTCCCCTTACATGTTCCGATGAGTGTCTAATCCGGGAAAAGATGAGGATGTCATCTAATTTAAACAATAAAAAAGCCCCAGAAGCCCAAAAGATTCATTAAAAAAATTTTGGAAGACGGCTGGAGCATTACAAAGACCAAAGGGCATAAAATATTCAAAGTGCCCCTCAGGTGTTTTAAAAGGCCGCTTCCCGTCCCCTTCCTGACCCGGATTAGATTGTATCCCCCACGGAGATAAATTTTGGGAAAACCATGGGGCACCGACAACCTGGAAAAAAAGATCGGGATCAGGGGAAGTGGTTGTGGGTTTTATATGATTTTAATTGAGCTCTCGTAGAAAATAAGGGAGGAGGCCACCATCTTTTTTCTCGAAAAAAGAAAAAACCCGCACCCCCCGGGAGGAGATGGTCGTATGTGCCTTTTTCCAGGCTTTCCTTGATATATTGACGCATAGATTCCGTTCCGGGGTGATAAGTTGAAATTTCGACCCTTAGGCAACTTGGGCACCTGAACGAGGGCTATAGCGCCTTTAGCCAATCGTGGGCGGTATTCTTTTTTCCCCCCATTAAGGGGATTAAATCACACCCGAAACCGAAAAGGGGAAATAACGGAAAAGTTCTACCCCTAAGGCTTGGGCCAAGTATGTAAGAAAAATAAAGGCGCTCCCGAATTGATCATGGCTTGACACACAAAATTTGGCCCCTGAAATTAAGGTTACGGCAAAGAAATTTTTATCCCCAATTAAAGGGGGACTGTACCCTGAGTTATCCTTCTTTTGGGCCTTCAGGCATTTGCCGATCTCCCACAGTGACTTGGGCCCGGGTTGGGGGAGCTCCCAGAAAAGGCCGGACTCCCCCCATTTTGAAACACAAGGCATTGTCCGCTCGAGTTTCCTCCTGATACCGCCGACGCGGAGCCCAACACCCAGGGTTCCTCTTCCGACCCCCGCAGGAGTGGTGAAAAAAAGTGGGGGAGGAGTTTAGCAGGGAAAAGTGGGAAAAAATTTAACAGGGGACTCGACCCAAATTTACAGAAACCCCCCGCCCTCTTTTCCCGCGCTTTCTCTCAACCCTTTTGTCGATAGATATGGCCAAGGTCATAAAACCCCTAAGGTCTCTGGATAGGAACTGCCCTTTTGATCCTTCAAGCTTCAACAGCCCCTGTCTGAAGAGGGTCTTAGAGGTGGTCAGGCCACCCCAAATTTCCGAGTCCATTGGGGAATTCAAACAGTACTCCTCACGTCATGACCTTGGATGGATAAGAAATGAGTTTCCGTCAACCTGCCCGGTTGGGTCTTTATAAAAAATGGCCCCAATGTTAGAAAAAATGTTTTTCCCCCGTCTCCCCCTCTGGGGCCCCAGGGGGGGTACTTAAAGCCCAAAAACCCGAGGTGGACCTGGAGGAGGGCACCGCCATGGCAACTTTCTCAGCCCCCTTTTAGGAAAATTTGAACCGGAAAAATAGGCAACAGGGTTCCCCAAAGGGCCGAACCTTTTCAGGGTTTCCCTCGAAAAAAAGCGGAATCCAGGTTTGGTTTGTGCTGTACTTTTTTCCCAAAAAAAATCGGGGAGGAGGGGACGGGGTACAACGGGACGAATGGATCAGGAGTCGGGGGGGACATGGCATCCCATCGAAGTGAGATCTGGGGACTAAGGCCCGCCATGCCCTGGAATTGGTGGGTTTAAATCATCCGGCGGTCCGAGACCGCAGATCGGTACTCATACTGAACCGCGGTGAGTGGTTTAGAGTATGGGCCCGCTATAATGTCAGGGACCGGTCAGGGACACACACACGACAAGTGGCCCTGACTCTGTCCCAGCCCCTGTCCCTCTTTTGGGGAACCCCCTCCCTTAACAGGCCCGGGCCCCAAGCGGGGAAAAAAGATAGGGTTTTCACTGAGATAAGTAACACAGACAGGGCAAAAAAACACCAAAAAAAAAAGGAGTCGGGGCGGCCAAAGTCAGCAACAGTTCGGGCAGGAGGTACAGAGCGTGAGCAAAGAGGTAAACCCGGGGGGGGTCCAAAAATATAACAGTAGGGCAGGGGTAAGAGATGTAGACAGAAGGGGATAACCAGGGTCCCAAAGCCCAAAAGGGCAGGAGAGCACAGAAACCAAAGAAGCAAAACGGGGAAACGGGGAAAACCTATAGCAGGCAAGTGGTGGCTAATTAGTGAAGGGGAGGAAACGAGCAGAGGGATTGGGGGCAAACCTGTCAATCACCGAAGAACAGATTTAAAACCAGAGAGTGCGGAAAGTTTGGCCCGGGCGTTGGAGGGTTCAATTAAAGTCCAAAAAAGAAGCAGTGTTCACACATAAAAAGCAAAAGGCCCCCGTTATGGTCGCAGCGGCCCCGCCGAACGAAGGCCAGACGGGCACGAACGTGACAGTTCGAACCCAGATGGGGGCCCCCTCAACCTCTTGGACCCAAAGCAGCTGCTATGCCTGCTATGGCTATAGTTATATCTACGGTTGTATCTACCTCTTGAAAACAATGAAGGAAGACTGAGATGGCATACCTAGTGGTGTAGCTAGAATTTTTGTTGCCCATAATTTACTGCCCCCCTTTTTCAAGCCATGCCTGTTTTTATAGGGCCCGGGGGTTTTTTTCCCTTATAGTTTCAAAAATTATTTAATTTCCGTTATCTGTATATGGTAGCTACCAGTACCTACACTACACCCACACTAGTTTCAAGATTGTAAGCGTATCTAGTGTGGGATTTGGACTGTATTTTTACAGCAGCTCCTCTGGGGCGTTACTGTGGAACTGAATACAGCTACCTCCCACACCAGCCAATCTGAAAAATAAAAACATATAGGTGCAGAGAAAATATGCCCTTTTTAAGTATATGCCCTTGATATTAAATATATAAATCCTATGATTTGTGACCTCATAGGGTTTGCATATGGTAACAATGGCACTTGAGGCTGTGCAGCGATCTCTGTTGACCAGGGCAAGGACAGCAGGGAAAGGCTGGCTGGAAGTATGACCCTCGAGTCTGGGCGATGCTCCGTTTTCCTCGGGCCACATAGCAAACTTTTGGTTGGGACACCCCCTGCCTCCCAGCCAGGAACATTTACCGGGACTTCTTAAGTCATGCAGTTACTAGATAATACAAGAAGTGAAAAACCTCACCTAGATTCACCATCAAAATGTACCAAAAAAACCCACTATACAAGCTAACATTACCCCAAAACACACTAATAAATATGAATATACTGACAGAACATGACCACGAATTACTACCATATAGTGACTGAATAATACCCCTATACGATTACCAAAAAAAAGATCAGAATTCAAAGACCAATATTACCACCATATAGTGGTACATACCAGTGTACGCAGGTGACCTACAGACTGTATATTACCACCATACAGTGACCATATAGTGGTAGATACCCGTGTACACAGGTTCTGCTGACATGAATTATTAGTACAATGCAGTTATAGCATTATAAGTGACATTTCTCTAACGAGTCATTGACTTTCCCTTTTGTCCTGCATCCGGTCCAGACTTCCATGATGACTTCTCCCGGCCACTACTTTTCCAGCACCTCCCTCACTGTCCCCTACTTCTGTACAAACTTCCTAGAGGTGGCAAAAGGCTATAGCCCATAGCTTGGAGGCTCAGTCTTCTAGAGGGGAGGAGAGGAACAGAGGATTCACTCCCTGGAGATTGTGTTACAGCTATGGCCTGTACCCATCAGAATCATGTTACCAGGTAGGTAGAACCCTATTAGATAGGTTGGTAGGGCCTAGGTAGGTAGGTTGGTAGGGTACAGGTTGAAAGGTAGGCCACAGGTAGGTAGGCAGTACATAGGCCTCAGGTAGGTAGGCCACATGTAGGCAGATAGACTGGTTCTAGGTAGATAGGCAGTAGTTAGGCCACAGGTAGGTAGACAAGTAGGTAGGCTACAGGTAGGCAGATAGATTGGCCCTAGGCAGGCAGAAGTTAGGTCGCAGTGAAGTAGGCAGCCCGCAGGTAGGTAGGCAGGCTGTATGAAGGCCCTAGGTAGCTAGGTAGGCAGTATGTGGGCCACAGGTAGGTTGTAGGTGGCCCTAGGTATCTAGGTGGATAGGCTATAAGTGGGGTCTACATAGGTAGTAGGCTATAGGTGGGGCCCACATAGGTAGGTAGGAAAATAGGCTATAAGGGGCCCCAAATAGGCAAGCAGGCTTTAGGTAGGCTATAGGAGGCCCGTATAGGAAGGCAGGGTTTATGCAGGGTATAGGGGGTTTATATAGGTAGGCAGGGTTTAGGTAGGCTATAGGGCCCCATATAGGTAGGAAGGGTTTGGGCAGGCTCCTTTAGGGGCCAAAAAAAGTAGCATATATTAGTGTAACTATATGGCAAGGAAGATATCAGGTGTTAGGTAGGTTAAAGGATGCCCTTTATAGTTGAAGGCATGTTTTATGGTATGGCTAAGTAAGGATATAAGTGAAGGTTAGGTGTATGGGCCATATAGGTAGGCAAGGAGGATTTAAGTAGGTTATATGGGCCCATATAGGTAGGCAGAGTTTGGGCAGGCTCCATTAGTCTAAAAAATAAGAAAGACATATCATTCAGAGTGTGATAAAAATGTGTCACAGGAAGATGTACATCAAGGTAGCTCAAAATCAAGTTTGTGAAAGGTTAGAAATGTCATTTATATTGATACACTTGTATTTAATGTGCTTGGTTAATGTACAGGATATTTTAATGTGAATGTTCGGTGTGATTGATGGCTGTGAATAGAATGAAGTTCTTCAAACACTATTATTTTACTGGGACATAGTTCTACAGCACCTGCAAGTGTGAGAAGAGAAGGAAGTATTGGGATCTTGAAACTAGAGTGGTGTCTTTATCCTGATCCTAGGTCTAATCCTGCTGAATGCTCCAATGGAAGGACAGAATTGTAGTGATCCCTTAGCTATTTTATTTTGTTATGCTAAGTGTTGATTTCTTTTATTAAACTCATATTCACTTTACATCAACAGTGTAAGCCTTTCTTTTGTTACCGACATTGCCTACCCCTTATCACCACCACAAACAGTGAGTATACTTGTTTTATGTCTCTACGAGAGATTCCATAGTATTTTCCTCTTCCTCTGGAAAAAATATGCCGTTAGTTAAAATATTTTAATTTCATTTGTATGAGGTTGGTTCACATAATGGTTGTTCTATAATGTTTGCGAGGTATTATAGGTCAGGTCATCCAGAAGGAGTAGCTCACTGATTTCTGAAGGAAGTTCAATCAGAGGATAGGGATAGATAGTGTATGTCTAAAGCAGACAAGCAATTTCTTATTTTTTTATTATACAGAGTAACTCAATAAACCCATAACATATATATATAAAAAATGATTTTTTATTTTTTGGTATCTATTATGGCCTGTCTTTAACAATTTAGTAAATTAGAAATATAGGGCCACATGTATGAAAACTGTCTAGGTGTAAGACTTTCGTTGTTGCCCATAGCAACCAATCAGAGCGCCCCTTTCATTTTTTCAGAGCACTATATGAAATGAAAGAGGGGCTCTCCCCCATAATGTGTAAAATAAGAAGGAAATAAGTTACACTATTTGTCCTATTCACTTTATGTTGTAATTTTTTATTCCTCACTAAGGGCGACATGTATGAAGGAAGGCACATTGAAGTTCAATTTCTCATCTTTTTTCCAGTGTGCCTGATGTATGTAAGTGGTTTTTATGTGTTCGTAAATGGTGTGTAAAGTTCAATGCGCCTCGCCTATGTGTTAGGCGCATTACGGAACTTAGGCGCATTAGTAATGCGCCTAACATGTATTAAGCTTATAGACAGGCTGGAAATAAGAGAAAAGTCATTAGAATAGAATGTCAGTGAATAGAAACTATGGTACTGATTCTGCCTGGAGGACCACAGGTCCCAGCAATACCTGTGCTGGCTCTTACTGTATGTAGAATATAGGGCAAGAGCAGCAAAAATACATTTCAAATTTAATGTAGTAAAAATTTAAAATATAAAAATCTGAACATCATCATCAGTGGGTTAATGTAAAATTAGTTTTAGATTCTATGAA
Organism: Phyllomedusa bahiana; assembly: GCA_025379985.1. Classification (NCBI taxonomy): domain Eukaryota; kingdom Metazoa; phylum Chordata; class Amphibia; order Anura; family Hylidae; genus Phyllomedusa; species Phyllomedusa bahiana. The sequence goes on from JAODAL010015551.1 coordinate 13,670, forward strand.
TTTTAAATACATTTTATAGGAGATCTTTTTATATTTTTGGGATATTATATATTTTTATATTGATTTTGTATGATCACATTTTTCATTACATTTAAATAATTAAATTTTTTTTACATTTTTAAAAATTATAATAAAATACATTTTTTTTATTGTTGGTGTAAGTTAGAAAATATTGGGGCATTTTTTGCCCCCTTAAAAGCAAATCTAACTTCCTTTTGGGCTCCTCAGGCTCAGACAGTCACATTGAAATAGATCTGCCTGTCAGAGCATAATGCGCCTAGTTTTGTTAAACCACATTCATTTTATGTGTCTTAAAAATTTCGAGTGTGGTACGACCCGGCCCCCATAACGCCCCAAACACCCCCCCAAAAAACCCCCTTTTGTTTGGGGTATTCAAAAGTGTCGAGTCTTCCCAACAATTTCGCCTAACACATACGTTAGGTTTTTTTAGACAAACGTAAACCGGCCCCCAGTTGGTGGATTGTACCAGGCTCGGACTGGGGGGCCGGGGGACCGGGGGGTCCCCCGGTGGGCCCCCCCGAGCCCGCTCCCGGGCCCCCGGGGAGTTTCCGTCGCTCCCCGGGGCCCGGCCCGCGCAACCCGGGTTCCCCCGGACGCCCGGGGCCTGCGTCCCCCAGCCCCCAGGGGACCGGGGGCCCCCACCAGGGATTTAATTTTCCCCGACTCCCGGGGGGCCTGGGTGTCACGGGGCGCAGCGCCACTACGCTGCCCCTCCGCTTTATTTTCCCCCCGGCAGGTGGAAGAAATTTGGCCTTAAACCTTTCCGGGCGCCGGGCCCCCCCACTGCGATTTGGCGGCGCGGTGGGCGTCACTTTTACCGCGCCGCCAGCAGGGCGGCGTCGGGGCCGCGGGGAGCTGGAACGGCCCGGGGCCAGGAGCCCCCGCCAGGTAAGTGGTGTTTTTGTTTTATTTTTTTTAAACCCACCCAAGGGGGCCCCGGGCTACAAGGGGGGCCCTGGTACAAAAGGGGGCCCTGGCAACAAAATAAAGGGGGGGCCCTGGGTACAAAAGGGGGCCCCGGCAAAAAAGGGGGCCCCGGCTACAAAAAAGGGGGGGGTGGGCTACTAGGGGGGGCCCTTTTCTACAAAAGGGGGGCCCTGGCTACAAAAAGGGGGCCCCGGCAAAAAAAAAGGGGGGGCCCCGCTACTTTGGGGGGGCCCTGACTACTAGAGGGGGGCCTTGGGTAAAGGGGGGCCCTTTATACTAGGGGGGGCCCTGGTCAAAAGGGGGCCCTGGTACTAGGGGGGGCCCTGGCTACAAAAGGGGGGCCCCGGCTACAAAAAGGGGCCCTTTGGGTACCCAAAAAGGGGGGGGGCCCGACCACTAGGGGGGGCCCTGACTACTAGGGGGGGCCCGGTACAAGGGGGGCCCTGACTACTAGAGGGGGGCCCTGGGCTACTAAAGGGGGCCGTGGCTACAAAAGGGGGCCGGCTACAAAAGGGGGGCCCGGCTACAAGGGGGTCCCGGGTACAAAAAGGGGTCCTGGCACAAAAAGGGGGCCCCGGTCTCCGGGAAAAAAGGGGCCTGGCTACAAAAAAGGGGGCCCGGCTTAAAAAAAAAAGGCCTGGGTACTAGGGGGGGGCCCGGCTACAAGGGGGGCCCTGACTAATAGGGGGGCCCCGAAATAAAAAGAGGGGCCCTGGGTACCTATAGGGGGCCCCTGGCTACCCATAGGGGGCCCTGTTTCAAGGGGGGCCCCGGCTTTAAATACAAGGGGGGCCCCGGCTAACCCAAATGGGGGGCCCCCTTACAAAGGGGGGCCCCGGGGTACCTATAAAAGGGGGGGCCCCGATACCCACAGGGGGGCCCTGGCTTCCTACAGGGGGGCCATGGCTAACTACAGGGGGCCCTGACTTTTTCAAGGGGGGTTTTTGGCTACCTTCGGGGGGGCCCCGGGTACAAGGGGGCCCCCTTCTACCTAAAATGGGGAGGGCCCCGGTACAAAAGGGGGCCCTGACTACTAAAGGGGGGGGCCTGGGTACAAATGGGGGCCCGAATAAAGGGGGGGCCCCGACTACTAAGGGGGGGCCCCGAAATCTAGAGGGGGCCCCCGACATAAAAAAGGGGTCCTGGCTACAAAAAAGGGGGCCCTGGGTACAAAAGGGGGCCCTGGCTAACCCATAGGGGGCCCTGACTACAAGGGGGGGCCCCCGGGTACCTACCCTTTGGGGGGGCCCCCGGGTACCTACATGGGGGGCCCCCCTCTAAAAAAGGGGGCCCTCTCTTTCCTATAGGGGGCCCCCGAATCAAGGGGGCGTCCTGGCTACTAGGGGGGTCCTGCTACTAGGTTTGGGGCCCCCGGGACTGGGGGGGGCCCCGACTAAATAAGGGGGGTGCCCTGAGGGGGGGCCCACAAAAAAAAAAAAAAAAAAGGTGGGGGCCCGGGTACAAAAAAGGGGGCCCGGCACCCAAAAGGGGGCCCTGGGTACTAGGGGGGCCCTGGCTTTTTAGGGGGGCCCCGGGTACCCAGGGGGGGAACCCCGGCTACAAAAGGGGGGCCCTTTTTTACAAAAAAGGGGGGCCCTGGTTTTCCCATAGGGAGCCCTGACTACAAAAGGGGGGCCCTGGCCCAACTTTTTCCTTTTGGGGGGGCCCTGGCTACCAACATGGGGGGGCCCCTCTTCCAACAAAAGGGGGCCCTACTACCTACGGGGGGGCCCTTAACTACCCAAAGGGGGGGGCCCTTTTGCCTTTTTCCTACATTGGGGGGGCCCCTTTTGGAATTAAGGGGGGCCTGACACAAAGGGGGCCCTGACTACCTACAGGGTTTGGGCCCCAAAATACTAAAGGGGGGCCCCGGCTCCCAAAAAACTTTAAAGGGGGGTCTGACTAACCCCACAAAAGTAACTAAATTGGGGGGGCCCTGACCCTTTCCCGCCCCCACTACCTAAAGGGGGGGCCCCCCAACTCCTGTATACTACCTAAAAGAGACCCCTAACCCGTAAGTACCCCCAAAGGGGGGGGGGGGGGGGGGCCCCTAACTACCTGTAAAACTACCTAAAGGAAAACCCCTAACTGTATAGTACCCAAAAGGGGACCCCCCAACTTCCTGAAAAACCCACCTAAAGGGGGCCCTAATGCTTGCAGCTTTTATTAAAAGGGGACCCTAACTACCCACAGCTTAAACCCTTTCTGGGAAAAACCCCCTACCTACAGCCCAAAAAATTGGGACTCCCCAAAACCCTACCTACAGCCTACCCAACTGGGGTCCCCTTTAGCCCAACTGTAGCCCATACTTTCCTAACTGTAGGCCTGCCCTTAAACTTCCTGGGGGCTATTTACCCACCCACCTGTTTGGGTAGGTTTCCCCCCAACCCAAACCCGGGGGGGCCTTTTCCAACTTATCCAGCGGGGGCAAAAACCTACCTAAAAAAAAGGGGCCAACTAGTTTAAAATGGGGGCCTCTCCCCACCCTTTTCCAAACCCCCTAGGATACTAGGCTTTTACCCGCTTTCTCCTTTCCCCTGGGGGAAGGTTTGTCAGGGGGTGGGAAAAGGGGGAAAGGGATGCTGGAAAATTTTAGGATTCTAAGATATTTGGGGTGTAAAATTTTTTCCCGGGATGAGTTGTGGCCGGGGCAAGGGTTTTCAAAGGCGGTTTCGGAACGGAGCCCGAAAAGGGAAAGGGAAAAAAAAAACCCACAAAAAGAGAAGAGAACGACTCCTCAGTCAAGACGTCCTTTCCCGGGGAGTTTCCCCATTTCAGGGAAATTTTTTTTTTATATTTTAAGTGATGTGACCTATGGTGTCTGACCTCTATGTGGTCCTTTTTTTATGGCGGTGTTGTAGGGTTTTACCTGAGTGGGTTTTCTGACCTCTAGTGCTCTTATATTTGGGGGGGGGGTTTTAGGGTTATACTGAGCTGGTGTCTGACCTTTTATTGGTCTCTATATGGCGGTGTTGAAGGTTATACCCGAGGGTGGGGGTTTTGGGCCTCTATTTTGGCAGTGTTGTAGGTTTTTTAAACCCGAAAACTGGTGTCGGGGCCTCCTATGTGGTCTTTTTATATGGTGGTTTTTTGTGGGTTTTAAAACGGCGTTAGTATAGTGGGAGAGGGACATGGTCCCTGATTGTAAAGGGAGGAACCCCCTGACCCTGGATAGGAGTTACACTTTTTTTTCCCTTTCTGGTGTTTATTTTTGGGGAAAGGGGGGAGTTCCCTGAACCACCCGGGAAACATGGGGGGGGATTTTGTATGTTGGGGGGTGGGGGGTAATTTTATGTGGGTGGAGGGGGATATTGTATGTGGGTGGAGGGGGATATTGTATGTGGGTGGGGGGGTTAAATTTTTTGTGGGTGGGGGGGGATAAATTTTTGGGGGGTGGAAAAGGGGGGGGTATTGGTTTTGGGTGGTTAGGGGGGGTATTTTATGTGGGTGGGGGGGTATTTTTATTGGGGGGGGGGGGGTTTTGTAAGGGGGAGGGGGATATTTATTGGGGGGGAGGGGGGGTATTGTATGGGGTGGGGGGGGATATTTTTATTGGGGGGGGAGGGGGGGTATTGGGATGTGGGTGGGGGGGGGGTATTGTAATTTTGGGGGGGAGGGGGATAATTTTATGTGGGGGGAGGGGGGGATATTTTTTGTGGGTTTTAGGGGGGGTATTTGGGATGGGGTTGGGGGGGGGATATTGTATGTGGGTGGGGGTTTATTGTATGTGGGTGGAGGGGGGGGTATTGTTTTGTGGGGGGAGGGGGATAATTTTATGTGGGTGGTTGGGGGATATTTTTTAAAGTGGGTGGGAGGGGGAAAATTGTATTGGGGGGGGGAGTTTTTGGGGGGGGAAAATTGTTTTTTGGGTGGAGGGGGATATGGATTTGGAACTACTTAGCCCGTGTTTTAAGATATGTTAAAACTGACAAATGTGTTGGGCTACATTTTTCTTTTTCCCAAATAAAAATTCGTTTGCACATGGGTTAAATGTGGTAAAAAAGGGCGCATTTTTATGTCCGAAGAGGGCCGTTAATATTTTTTATTTTACCCCGGTAGATCAAAATCCCCCGGGGGGCCCCAGACCCCCCATTTCCCGGGCACTGATTTTGGGGACCCAAAAAAAAAAGGGGTGAAAAAAACCCTTTTTTTTTTTTTACATAAAAACCCCTAAAGGGGGGTTTTTTACTTCATTTAAATTTTCCTATTTCCAGGGTTTTTAAAAGTAATTAAAATGAATTGGGAAAATAAACCTTTTTTTTAAAAAGACACAATAAATGTTGGAATCAAATCTCCAGTAAAAAGTATTCCCCAAAATGTTTACTGACCTTTGGTTAAACCCTTTTAAAACATTGGGGCAATTTTAGAATTTTATTGGGTTTCTATTTAATAAATGTTTGGGCTGATCCTCAGTGCTTTTTTTAGACTTACATGAGCTATTTTGGTTTTGTCATTGCATCCACCACTAAGGCGCTAAGATTTAAATTTTTTAAAAAATGGCATTTGTTGCAATAAATACATCTACTGTTTGTATAGATGGACACTTATTCTATGTATGCCGAAAAATTCAGTAAAACTTTTGATTACAAATTTAAAAAAAAAAACCTAACAAAAAATATATGGGAAAAAAAATTTAAAAAGTAAAAAATTTTTTTCATTGGGGTATTGCATAAAAAAAACCCAAATTTACGCACAGAAAACAATACGCACACACCACCTACTGTATGTCTTTCAAAAGTAATTGTGAAATATGACAATGAAATATAGAAAAGTATATCACCCACATATTACGAAAGAATATCTATTAGCAAATAAATACATCTATGAATTACAGAGCAATACATAGATCCTAGATTACCTTGCAGATAAATACAAAACAATCAATAAGTCACATAATTATGGTATAAAAGTATATAGTGTACCTGACCTGAAATACAGACCCGCTATGGCAGAGCACAGGAGGGGATGCACAGCCCTGACACGTGTTTCATCTGCGCTTCTTCAAAGGCGGTTCAGAAAGTTATTTAAGCACATCCCCACCAATAAGATCACAGAATTCATAATTCCTATAGAAATCAGAATTCGATCCCCTGTATAATCTACATGAACATACGACGTTAATGGACGCAGGCGTTAAGATGGCAACAATGTTATACATGCAACCTTGTCAGTGGTCGGGCCCCAGTCCATGGGGTGCAAAGTACCCCCTGTGGGAATTTTTGGAAGGGATTTCTTTTCCCTTTGCTAATTGGGGATCTTTAGTAAAAATAGGGTGGGTTGCTTTTAAAAAACAAACCCTGGTCATAATTTAAAATTTTTGGGGGAGACAGAGGCGGTGTGTGCAAATTTTTTTGGGGGTCTTTTAATGTATTTTATGTGATATGGATTAATATAGCTTTACATTTTGCGTAGAATTTATTCAATTTAATTATTAAATTTTATAGTTAAAATAGGTGGAAACATTTTCCCTCGGGTTTATAGGGTGGATGTATTTTTTTCCCAAAAAAAGCCCCAAAATAAAGTCCTAGGGCGACATATATGATCTAGGTGTATAGAGACCAGTTTCCCAAATAGCTTTAAAGCAGTGTAGAAAAAGAAACCCGAATTTTTAAAACCTTTTGGTCAAAGACTTAGCGCTTTTTATTAAAAAAAAAAAAAAGGGCAAAAATCAGGCTCAGGGAAACCACTTTAAAAACTTGGGTTTGGGTTTTCCAGCAGTAATGCGCCTAGTTTTGCCCGTTTCCCCCAGGGGCGTAAATGGGGTAGAATCTACGGTTTTAGTTCACACGCCCCCAGAACACCCCCCCCAAAGTGGGCCCTGGGGGCGAAAAAAAGCCCCGGGAAAGTGGGTTCCCCATACATCTAGAGAAAAAAGGGGCTGCGCCGTTTTTAAAGGGTGAAAGAAAAACTAAAATTTCTAGCTAAACCCCGTAAATCCGTTGCCCCTAAAAATCCTCTAGCAGTAATGTAATAACCCAACCAAAAAGGGTTAAGTTAATATGTAACCCAAAAGCAGTGAGGACAGTACCCGGGCCCCCGTCTTAGTGGCACCAGAAATGGTTGTCTTGGCAGAGCCCATTGGGAGAAGCTTCAGCCCACCAGCCTGAAACAGAGACTTCAGTGGCAGGAAAGCACACTGCTATTACGTAGGTAGAACTGTAGGATAACAGTAGCATATATTGCATTGAAATTTTTTTGGTCAGGTTTTATTTAAAAACTTGCAAGCTTTTTTCAATTGCAGGTTTTTTAAGGGGCAAAAACACAACATTTCTTCTCTTGGATTTTATCATCATTTTTTTTCTCTATTGAAGTGAGAAGGGAAAACTGCAACAAAAATGTGCTCAGGAAGAGAATTAACATGTTGTGAATTTTAAATAGGCACCTTATAACAAACTATACATAAATCAATAGTACAGGCAATATTTAAAAAATTTTTAAAAATTTTCTTTTTTTTTGAAAAAAAAGCCTTTTTTCTTGCTCTCCTCCCCAAATTTAACATTCAAACCCGTTTCACCCAGTCCATTTTTAGGTTTTGAAAAAGGGGAAAGGGGGGGAAAGGAAAAAATGCTGGGAGGGCCAAAGAAAAAGAAAAAGACAGAGCCGGGGGGCTGGAAGTTTCTATTCAGTACTTGATTCACCGCTATACTTTCTACGTATTGGGTTTTTTTAATGCCCTCAGAAACCCCTGAGAAAAAGCCTTTGGGCCCGCTGAAACTAGGGGGCCCTTTTCTCGTTTTCCATTATTCATTGTGATGCCCCATAGGCCTCCCGACGGGAAATTTCGAGACAGTAAAATTCTGCATTGGGGATCCCTCTCATTTCCTGGGGTGGGGGGGGGGGGGGGGGGGGTTGGGGGGGGGGGGGGGGGGGGGGGGGGGGGGGGGGGGGGGGGGGGGGGGGGGGGGGGGGGGGGGGGTTTTAATTTAATTTACGAGCCGGGCCCACCCAAACGCTTTTCCCAACCCCCAATTTGGGGGTTTCCAATTAAAGGGTTTTGTGGGTCCCCGGGCGCACACGCCACCATCAAATATCAGCGAATTTCTCTGTTACGCCAAACTACCCCGAAATTTCCCCCTTTAAAGGGAACCTTCACTAGGTTGTTCCCCCTTGTGGGCACAAAAAGCTAGGTCAACCTGCTTTTTCCCAGCACGTGCCCCCTTATTTGTAAGATGCAGCATTTTTTAGACTTTTCCCCCCTAAAATCTTATTCATGGCGGGTTAGCCCCCCCACCATGGCTACCCCCCGCCCATGAAGAAAATAATTTCAGTCACTTTCCGGGGGCCGGGGAGAGAGAGGATTCCATAGTCTCTATGAAAACTGGGGATTACCATAAGACAGGGACGGATTGGAAGCCAATCCGAGGCCAAAAACGGCTCCAAATCCCGCCAAATAAGCCGGTAAAACAGGCTTTCGTTCTCATTTCAATTTGAAAAATCTCCATAAACATCTTATACCCACATCCCGGGATGGACCTCCGTCATTGACCATATGAAGGAAACCCAATCTTTCACCTCATCCTCCTTCTCCAATTATTTCCCTTACACTTTGATGGAAGGTCGGAAGAACCGGGCTTAAAGGGTTGTCTAACTACAAGGTTTGCTTTTTAGTTAAAGACTTGCAAAAACAAGTCACTTTGTATATATGTCCATTACCAGGGCCTAAAAATTCCCAATTCCCCCTTTATGGGCTGCATCAGCTCCTCAGGGCGCTATGCTACAGACCTGTTTGTTCTCTTATAGGGTGCACATGGGTTTCTAAGCTACAACTTGGCTTAACTGCAGCCCGGGAACAGAAGCACCCCCCTGAATTCAAAGTGAAACCAAAAAAAACGGACAAACAATGAGTGAGACAAAACCCCTTTAAACTCCTCTTAAAGTCCTTCATGTGACTGAATTTTTTAACCAGCAAAATTGTCTCCACCCGCACTACGATTGACAAAGGAGTAGCGCCAGTTTCTTCTTTTTTTTCAAAGCAGTCTAAGCCCCGAGGGTGTTTGATACTGAATGTCTCATTATTTTTCTTTAAAACAGGAAAGAAAACCCTTTCCCTTTAAAACCTCCTTGGGAAAACATGTCCCCTTCAAGAAAACCGGATCTCTCAAACTCACTTGTATGCAGGGGGCAACTAACTGTGTTCTGGGCTTCTTCTTCAGGGGGCTTTGGGCAATTCTGTTTTCACATGTGGGGCGATATTACATGGTCGAGCAGACCCCTCCAATCTTTCCTTACAACATCGTCCCACAAATTGGGGAAAAGGTCACCCACCGGGACGTGGTGAGGTGCCAGATGGGGAAGTACCATGTAGCTGCCAATTTCTGTATCCATTCTTTTTAAAAACTTCCAAATGTAAAATCGTGGTCAGCGAACAAACAGAATCTCTATCTTTAAATCTTCTTTACTATATATTTAGTACAAGAGAAGAAATGAACATGGTAACAATCGCTTAAATGTATAAGGGTAACTCGTACAACAGTACAACAGTTCAGTCCTTATATGGTTTAACTGTCACTCTTTGGAGGCTCGCCTGCGGGACGGGAAACTCCTTCCCCACCCAAATTGCCAAAACCTCACAGTACTCTATTTCTTCTGTCTTTGCGGGGGCATTTAAACACCCCTTCCTTTTTAATAATATAGCCACATAAGTTACCCTCTCAAAATGGGGACATGCCACACCGACCTCCCTTCTACTTCTTCTTCCTCCTCTGTCTGATCTCAAGTACCTTCTTTTTACTTCCCTTCCTGCACTCGCCTCTTAAATTTTGCCTTCCAACTGTCACGCCTTCCCCTGCCTCCTTCTGGTAAATTCCCTTTTCCAGTCCACTTTAACCCTTTGTGTTCTGGGGACCACTGCTGTGCAAATGACAACAAAACCCCCATTAAAAAAGCTCGAAAAGCAGAAAATAAGTTGATTTATATAACTATAATATTTATAGACTTTAGCTGCGCTAATACACAGGTATAAATTATCCTTAAAATTTCAAAAAAAAATTGTAACCCTGTTCACTGACCTGTTTCTTCTAGTGATACTAGATATTTTTAGTTCTTACGTATAGATTTACAATAATTTAAAAAATTTTTTTTTTTTTCCGTAAATGTGCTTTTCAAGACTTAAAACCCCCTAGCTTTTTCAGGGTTTTTCCTTTTTTAATTGACATCAAAGGATAGGCCATCAGTGGGGCTCAGAAAGGGGGCCAAAATTTTTAAAAAAATAGGGTGGCTCTTAAGTGGTTGAAGTGGAATCAGCAGTGTACCTGCTGCAAAGTGCCACCGATTACTGGGTTCAGGGGGTTTAAAGGGTGACTTTTAGGAAATGACACAGGTAGCTAGAATGGCTGCCTTGCACCAGGTATTGGGGTCTCCTTTCCTGGGACGGTCGTATCGTGTGGGGGAGGCCGTCCCCACGTCCAGGCCAGTTATTGGGCCAGTTCCTGGATGGGCTATAAATCCCTAACCTCCCAGGTTGTTAAGGGGGTGGTGGGGTCGGGCTACCTGTGAGTTTGGTTTGGGAAGCAGAGCTAGGAAGCCTTTTGGCCCCCCCTGAGGTTGGGGGGGAAGCCAAAAAGGTACAGTGAGGATACTTTTTGTGGGCTGGTGGAGATCAGACCACTAAAGTGGGTTCTTACTGAATGTGGTGTAGTTAGTTGCCAGCCAGCCTGAGGTTTTTCCGTTTATGATTTATGTTTTGTTTGCAAATGCCTGACAATAAAACAGGCTGAAGCCTAAAGAAACCTTGGTCTGTGTGCCACTCCTTACCAAAGCGCGATCCCTTGAGGAAGGACCCTGGCCGTCCAAGAGAGGGGCCGAACGAGTGGGGGGCCTACAATATATAATTTATATATTATATATTAATTATATTAAGAAAATATATAATAATATATATATATTTAATATATATATTATATTATATCATATATATATAATATTTTTATATATATATATATATATATATATATATATATATATTAACACACACAGTACAGCCAAAATTTTGACAACTTCTCATTCAACAGTTTTCTGTATTTTCATGACTATAAGGATTGTAGATTCACACTGAAGGCATCAAAACTATGAATTAACACATGTAGAATTATATACTTATCAGAAAAGTATGAAACAACTGAAAATGCCCTTAAATATTCAGGTTCTTTAAATAGCCACCTTTGCTTTGATTAGTGCTTTGCCCCTTTTTTGGCATTCTCTTGATGAGCCTTCAAGGAGGTGGTCACCTGAAATGTTTTCCCCTTCACAGGTGTGCCCTGTCAGGTTTAATAAGTGGGATTTCTTGCTATAAATGGGTTTGGACCATCAGTTTGGGTTTTTCAGAAGTCTGGTGGAACACAGCTGATAGTCCTACTGAAAGGACTTTTAAAGGCAAGTAAAAAGCACTAAGTAAAGAAAACGAGTGGCCATCCCTTAAATTTAAGAAATGAAGGTCAGTCAGTCCAAAAAATTGGGGGAAAATTTGAAAAGTGCCCTAAGTGGAGTGGGAAAAACCATCAAGCGCTACAAAGAAACTGGCTGACATAGGACCGCCCCAGGAAAGGAGACCAAGAAATCACCTCTGCTGCGGAGGATAAGTTCATCCGAGTCACCAGCCTAGAAATCACGGTTAGCAGCAGCTCAGATTAGAGACAAGGTCAATGCAACACAGAGTTCTAGCAGCAGGGCACATCTCTACAACAGCTGTTAAGAGGAGACTGTGTGCAGCAGCCTTCATGGTAAAATAGCTGCTAGAAATCACTGCTAAGGACAGGCAACAAGCAGAAGAGACTTGTTTGGGCTAAAGATCACAAGGAATGGACATTAGACCAGTGGAAATATGTGCTTTGGTCTGATGAGTCAAAATTTGAGATCTTTGGTTCCAACCACGTGTCCTTTGTGCGACGCAGAATGGTGAACGAATGGACTGTATATGCCTGGTTCCCACCGTGAAGCATGGAGGAGGAGGTGTGATGGTATGGGGGTGCTTTGCTGGTGACACTGTTGGGGATTTATTCAAAATTGAAGGAATACTGACCCAGCATGGTTACCACAGCATCTTGCAGCGGCATGCTATTTCCATCCGGTTTACGTTTAGTTGGCCATCATTTATTTTTCAAAGGACAATGACCCCAAACACACCTCCAGACTGTGTAAGGGCTATTTGACCAAGAAGGAGAGTGATGGGGTGCTACGCCAGATGACCTGGCCTCCACAGTCACCAGACCTGAACCCAATCGAGATGGTTTGTGGAGAGCTGGACCACAGAGTGAAGGCAAAAGGGCCAACAAGTACTAAGCATCTCTGGGAACTCCTTCTAGACTGTTGGAAGACCATTTCAGGTGACTACCTCTTGAAGCTCATCAAGAGAATGCCAAGAGTGTGCAAAGCAGTAATCAAAGCAAAAGGTGGCTACTTTGAAGAAACTAGAATATAAGACATATTTTAATTTGTTTCACAATTTTTTGATAAGTATATAATTACACAGGTTCTAATTCATTGTTTTGATGCCTTAATTTTGAATCTAAAATTTTTATAGTCATGAAAATACAGAAAACTGTTGGAATGAGAATGTGATAATATATATATATATATACTGTATATATGTGGCAGACCGACCTCAGACGGTCGCAGGATACCGTGTTTGTGATACTGGACGGTAGGTCCAGATCACGTTAGAGAGGGTTCTCGGCAACGTGTTTAGTAAGTGGCCAGACGGCCGAGGTTTATTTTGTATGTTTTTTTGCCTGCTTGTAATATTTTGTGCCTCAATAAAGCTGGCTAAGGCCAAGTTTAAACTGGAATACTGCAGTTGGAGTGCCATCCGTTTCACCAAAGCGGCGATCCGTGAGCTAAAGGACCCCCAGGATGGCCCAGGAGGGCGTCAAGATGAGAGCAAGTCGTCACATATGGTGGAGGATGCCGTGGGCATAATTGGCACAAGTTTAAAGTTGCTGCAGCAAAATTTAAAGGGCCGGAGGCCTGTTTATGGAGCAGTGCTTAAACAAGACTGTGTGTTAAGAGACTGTTGCTGTTAAAAGAGAGACTGTGTTGCTGCTGCATAAAATTTTTGGCCATGGAGGAGCTGGCTAAGTACCTTGTGGAGGCGACTGCCCAGCAGTGGAAAATGAATGAGCTGTGGGCCCAGCAATTGGAATAAGCAGCGTGAAGCGAATTACCACTCCCGTGCGCAGTAAGAGACACAGCAGAAGAGACCGCAGTCTGTGAAGGGTGGACTTACCACAATCCAAGCGGCCTTGCTGGCTGGATGTCCAAAGGGCAAAGCAGAACCGATTGCCGCAACCAGCCCGAATGGTGCGGCGGATGCCTGCAGGTGGACATGTGCATGAGAGGATGTCCCGTGGTGAGGAGGCCATATCGTCCATCCAAGAAGGGGTCCACTACAGGAGAGATGGAGTTGCTGAGGGACCTGCATGCTGCTGTTGCCAGGGGCAACCATCTGAATCAGTTTGAGCCTATCACCGCCCAGCAAGGGTTAACTGTGGAACAGGTGGAACTGCAGAGTAAGATGGATGCTGCCATTACCAAGGTCAACCCACTTTGTCTACAGGAGCCTGCTATCTCCATCCAGCAGAAGGAGCCGTGCTGGAGGTGCCACAGAGCAGAGAGTTGTGCTCCTGATTGTCCTCTCAGGAGGAGGCCAGAGAGGATGCAGCTACAAGCCTGGGAGCTCCAGGTGGATGCAGCCCCACCCATGGCTGACATGGACAGGCAGCAGTAGAGCTCCAGACTGAACTCAGACATCAGACCCGGTAAGACTGTTCCTGTTATTTATGACGCAGGTTTTGAGACTGTCTATCAAGTCCAGGATGCATGTGGTTACCAGGGTGGGACTGTAGGTCATGTACATGATCTGTATGAGGACTTGGCTGGGCTAAACGGAGGCCTGAATATGCTGACAAGCCAGAAGAGTCTTGAGAGCAGTGGACTTGCAGAGTCTGATGAACTTAATTGTTATAACATATATGCATGGGGTCTATTGAAAATGCCAGTAATATAGCAAACCTGCCGGTGATCCATGAGCAGGTCACACAGCCTGAGCAGGGGGAGGGGAGCTGGGTGTTAGCTCCAGTTACTGCGTCCCTGTGTGGACAAGTGGCTAGAGGTGCTGTAGCAGAGAGCAGCTCAGGTCTGCCCCTTGATGTCATGGCTGTCAGGGCTCTGTGTGAAGTAACTGCAGAGTGTGAGTTAGCTTCTGCAGAAATGCCAGCCCCAGCTATAGAGCAGATTCGACTGTTTGGACAAGACATTGGCAAGAAGGGAGTTGTGCTGGTGGATCACCCATCCAAGAGGGGAGTGGATGTGATCCTGGGCATGAACGTGCTTCGAGACCTGGATCACCACCTCTATGCCAAAGAGGGGCCAAAATATTGGCAGCGGGCCACCACGCACCGGCCCACTCAGAAGGTCCTACGACAGATGGTGAGGAGCTGCAGTCTGCAGAAGAGCCCCACATCCGGTCGACCCATTGGGCACGTGAAGGTGTCAGCGAGAGCCCCGATCAAGATCCCGCCACGACACGAAAAAATATTGATGCTGCCGGTGGGAACCAGACGGAAGTTGAATGGGCTGGAAGTCTTGGTTGAACCAGTCTCACAGGAAGAGTCACAGAACCGACCACTGGTAGCTCGGGTCCTTGCCACTGTGGAGAGGGGATGTGTACCCATGAGATGCCTCAACGTCATGGACAGCGAGTTGACCATTCCTGCAAATACCCTACTAGCCGAAGTCCATGTTCCTGGAGAAGATATCTCCCGGCGAGAGGACGTCACGCTATGGCCCGACAAGAGGTCGGCCTGGACCTATGCAGTGGGCGTCCAGAAGGGCGAGCCTCCGACGGCGGAATGGAATGGCCGAGTGATTATGGCTCAGATGGGAATTGACCGCAGGACCCTGACTCCAGGGCAACAACAGCTGCTGGAAGATACCCTCTGGGAATTCCAGGAGGCGTTCTCGAGACATGATGAAGACTTCGGGTGTGCTTCTACCATCGAGCATGAAATCCCCATCAGAGAACGGTACCGACAAATCCCGCCCAAAATGTACCAGGAAGTGAAAGACATGGTGGCCAGCGTGCTGGAGAAACGGGTGATTCAAGAGAGTCAAAGTCCCTTGGCCGCCCCAGTTGTTTTGGTGCGAAAAAAAGATGGCAGTCTCAGGTTCTGCGTAGACTACAGGAAGCTAAATGCCCAGACCATTCTTGACGCCTATCCCCTCCCGCGGATTGAAGAGTCGCTGTCCGCTCTAGGCCATGCAAAGTTCTTTTCGACCCTTGACCTGGCCAGCGGATACTGGCAGGTACCAGTGGCTGAGAAGGATAGGGCAAAGACAGCTTTCATTCTGCCTATGGGACTCTACGAGCCCAATCGGATGCCGTTTGGGCTTTCCAACGCCCCAGGGACATTCCAGCGGCTGATGGAACACTGTCTAGGGGATCTTAACTTTGAGTCAGTGCTGATCTACCTGGACGATGTGGTGGTGTTCGGGAATTCGTTCGATGACAATCTTCAGAAACTGCGGCAGGTTCTGGAACAACTACGAGACCATGGGCTTAAGATCAAGCCAAAGAAGTGCCAGCTCTTCCAGCAGCGATTATAGTACTTGGGGCATGTGGTCACTTCTGAATGTGTACTGAGTGCCCACTTTTTGGTGTAGGCTGTCCAAAACTGGCCTCGGCCGTGTACACTACGAGAGGTGCGGGCATTCCTGGGACTGGCTGGGTATTACCGAAGGTTTATACCCCGTTTCGCTCATCTGACGGGCCCCTTAAATGAGTTATTTAGGGATACTGCTGGGGGTCCAAAGAATCGCCCTATTAAGTGGGGACCTTGGCAGCAAGAGGCTTTTGAAGCGGTGAAAGAGGCGCTGACCAGTGCTCCAATTCTGGCCTTATAAATGGGGTTTGGACCATCAGTTGTGTTATTCAGAAGTCTGGTGGATACACAGCTGATAGTCCTACTGAATGGACTTTTATGGCAAGTAAAAAGCAGCTAAGTAAAGTTAAACGAGGGGCCATCATTACTTTAAGAAATGAAGGTCAGTCAGTCCAAAAAATTGGGGAAACTTTGAAAGTGTCCCTAAGTGGAGTGGCAAAAACCATCAAGCGCTACAAAGAAACTGGCTGACATGAGGACCGCCCCAGGAAAGGAAGACCAAGAGTCACCTCTGCTGCGGAGGATAAGTTCATCCGAGTCACCAGCCTCAGAAATCACAGGTTAGCAGCAGCTCAGATTAGAGACAAGGTCAATGCAACACAGAGTTCTAGCAGCAGACACATCTCTACAACAGCTGTTAAGAGGAGACTGTGTGCAGCAGGCCTTCATGGTAAAATAGCTGCTAGGAAACCACTGCTACGGACAGGCAACAAGCAGAAGAGACTTGTTTGGGCTAAAGATCACAAGGAATGGACATTAGACCAGTGGAAATATGTGCTTTGGTCTGATGAGTCCAAATTTGAGATCTTTGGTTCCAACCACTGTGTCTTTGTGCGACGCAGAAATGGTGAACGAATGGACTGTATATGCCTGCTTCCCACCGTGAAGCATGGAGGAGGAGGTGTGATGGTATGGGGGTGCTTTGCTGGTGACACTGTTGGGGATTTATTCAAAATTGAAGGAATACTGACCCAGCATGGTTACCACAGCATCTTGCAGCGGCATGCTATTCCATCCGGTTTACGTTTAGTTGGGCCATCATTTATTTTTCAAAAGGACAATGACCCCAAACACACCTCCAGACTGTGTAAGGGCTATTTGACCAAGAAGGAGAGTGATGGGGTGCTACGCCAGATGACCTGGCCTCCACAGTCACCAGACCTGAACCCAATCGAGATGGTTTGTGGAGAGCTGGACCACAGAGTGAAGGCAAAAGGGCCAACAAGTACTAAGCATCTCTGGGAACTCCTTCTAGACTGTTGGAAGACCATTTCAGGTGACTACCTCTTGAAGCTCATCAAGAGAATGCCAAGAGTGTGCAAAGCAGTAATCAAAGCAAAAGGTGGCTACTTTAAAGAAACTAGAATATAAGACATATTTTCAGTTGTTTCACACTTTTTTGATAAGTATATAATTCCACATGTGCTAATTCATTGTTTTGATGCCTTCAGTGTGAATCTACAATTTTTATAGTCATGAAAATACAGAAAACTGTTGGAATGAGAAGGTGATAATATATATATATATATACTGTATATATGTGGCAGACCGACCTCAGACGGTCGCAGGATACCGTGTTTGTGATACTGGACGGTAGGTCCAGATCCCGTTAGAGAGGGTTCTCGGCAACGTGTTTAGTAAGTGGCCAGACGGCCGAGGTTTATTTTGTATGTTTTTTGCCTGCTTGTAATATCTGTGCCTCAATAAAGCTGGCTGAGGCCAAGTTTAAACTTGAATCCTGCAGTTGGAGTGCCATCCGTTTCACCAAAGCGGCGATCCGTGAGCTAATGGACCCCCAGGACGGCCCAGGAGGGCGTCCATACGACAGCAAGTCGTCACATATGGTGGAGGATGCGGGCATAATTGGCACAAGTTTAAAGTTGCTGCAGCAAAATTTAAAGGGCCGGAGGCCTGTTTATGGAGCAGTGCTTAAACAAGACTGTGTGTTAAGAGACTGTTGCTGTTAAAAGAGAGACTGTGTTGCTGCTGCATAAAATTTTTGGCCATGGAGGAGCTGGCTAAGTACCTTGTGGAGGCGACTGCCCAGCAGCGGAAAATGAATGAGCAGTGGGCCCAGCAATTGGATAAGCAGCGTGAAGCGAATTACCAGCTCCGTGCGCAGTAAGAGACACAGCAGAAGGACCGCAGTCTGTGAAGGGTGGACTTACCACGATCCAAGCGGCCTTGCTGGCTGGATGTCCAGAGGGCAAAGCAGAACCGATTGCTGCCAAGCGCAACCAGCCCGAATGGTGCGGCGGATGCCTGCAGGTGGACATGTGCATGAGAGGATGTCCCGTGGCGAGGAGGCCATATCGTCCATCCAAGAAGGGGTCCACTACAGGAGAGATGGAGTTGCTGAGGGACCTGCATGCTGCTGTTGCCAGGGGCAACCATCTGAATCAGTTTGAGCCTATCACCGCCCAGCAAGGGTTAACTGTGGAACAGGTGGAACTGCAGAGTAAGATGGATGCTGCCATTACCAAGGTCAACCCACTTTGTCTACAGGAGCCTGCTATCTCCATCCAGCAGAAGGAGCCGTGCTGGAGGTGCCACAGAGCAGAGAGTTGTGCTCCTGATTGTCCTCTCAGGAGGAGGCCAAAGAGGAGGCAGCTAGCAGCATGGGAGCTCCAGGTGGATGCAGCCCCACCCATGGCTGACATGGACAGGCAGCAGGAGAGCTCCAGACTGAACTCAGACATCAGACCCGGTAAGACTGTTCCTGTTATTTATGACGCAGGTTTTGAGACTGTCTATCAAGTCCAGGATGCATGTGGTTACCAGGGTGGGACTGTAGGTCATGTACATGATCTGTATGAGGACTTGGCTGGGCTAAACGGAGGCCTGAATATGCTGACAAGCCAGAAGAGTCTTGAGAGCAGTGGACTTGCAGAGTCTGATGAACTTAATTGTTATAACATATATGCAATGGTGTCTATTGAAAATGCCAGTAATATAGCAAACCTGCCGGTGATCCATGAGCAGGTCACACAGCCTGAGCAGGGGGAGGGGAGCTGGGTGTTAGCTCCAGTTACTGCGTCCCTGTGTGGACAAGTAGCTAGAGGTGCTGTAGCAGAGAGCAGCTCAGGTCTGCCCCTTGATGTCATGGCGGTCAGGGCTCTGTGTGGAGTAACTGCAGAGTGTGAGTTAGCTTCTGCAGAAATGCCAGCCCCAGCTATAGAGCAGATTCGACTGTTTGGACAAGACATTGGCAAGAAGGGAGTTGTGCTGGTGGATCACCCATCCAAGAGGGGAGTGGATGTGATCCTGGGCATGAACGTGCTTCGAGACCTGGATCACCACCTCTATGCCAAAGAGGGGCCAAAATATTGGCAGCGGGCCACCACGCACCGGCCCACTCAGAAGGTCCTACGACAGATGGTGAGGAGCTGCAGTCTGCAGAAGAGCCCCACATCCGGTCGACCCATTGGGCACGTGAAGGTGTCAGCGAGAGCCCCGATCAAGATCCCGCCACGACACGAAAAAATATTGATGCTGCCGGTGGGAACCAGACGGAAGTTGAATGGGCTGGAAGTCTTGGTTGAACCAGTCTCACAGGAAGAGTCACAGAACCGACCACTGGTAGCTCGGTCCTTGCCACTGTGGAGAGGGGATGTGTACCCGTGAGATGCCTCAATGTCATGGGACAGCGAGTTGACCATTCCTGAAAATACCCTACTAGCGAAGTCCATGTTCCTGGAGAAGATATCTCCCGGCAGGGGGACGTCATGCTTTGGCCCGACAAGAGGTCGGCCTGGACCTATGCAGTGGGGCGTCCAGAAGGGCGAGCCCCGACGGCGGAAGGGAAAATGGCCGAGTGATTATGGCTCAGATGGGAAATTTGGGACTGCAGGACCTGACTCCAGGGCAACAACAAGCGCTGGAAGATACCCTCTGGAATTCCAGGAGGCGTTCTCGAGACATAATGAAGACTTCGGGTGTGCTTCTACCTTTGAGCATGAAAAACCCCATCAGAGAACGGTAAACCGACAAATCCCCCCCAAAATGTACCCGGAAGTGAAAGACATGGTGGCCCAGCGTGCTGGGAGAAAACGGGTGATTCAAGAGAGTCAAAGTCCCTTGGCCGCCCAGTTGTTTTGGTGCGAAAAAAGATGGCATCTCAGGTTCTTTCGAGCTACAGGAAGCTAAATGCCCAGACCTTCGTGAAAGCCTATCCCCTCTCGCGGATTGAAGAGTCGCTGTCCGCTCTAGGCCATGCAAAGTTCTTTTCGACCCCTTTACCTGGCCAGCGGGATACTGGCAGGTACCAGTGGCTGGAGAAGGATAGGGCAAAGACAGCTTTCATTCTGCCTATGGGGACTCTTACGAGCCCAATCGGATGCCGTTTTGGGCTTTCCAACGCCCCAAGGGACATTCCAGCGGCTGATGGAACACTGTCTAGGGGATCTTAACTTTGAGTCAGTGCTGATCTACCTGGACGATGGGGGTGGTGTTCGGGGAAATTCGTTCGATGACAATCTTCAGAAACTGCGGCAGGTTTCTGGAACAACTACGAGACCATGGGCTTAAGATCAAGCCAAAGAAGTGCCAGCTCTTCCAGCAGCGATTATGAGTACTTGGGGCATGTGGTCACTTCTGAAGGGGTACAGCCGGCCCCCAGTAAGGTGGAGGCTGTCCAAAACTCGCCTCGGCCGTGTACAACTACGAGAGGTGCGGGCATTCCTGGGACTGGCTGGGTATTACCGAAAGGTTTTTACCCCGTTTCGCTCATCTGACGGGCCCCTTAAATTGAGTTATTTAGGGATACTGCTGGGGGTCCAAAGAATCGCCCTATTGAGTGGGGACCTTGGCAGCAAGAGGCTTTTGAAGCGGTGAAAGAGGCGCTGACCAGTGCTCCAATTCTGGCCTATGGGCTGTCGTTGGACAAGGTTGTTTTAGAGCGTCTGAAACAAGTGGTGCATCCTAACCCACAGCCTGTGCAGAGAGACAGGTGACCGGGTCATGGTCAGGAGTAAGAGGCCATCTGGAATGGGAGGTGGGAGGCGGTCCCATATGTGGTCAAGAGAAGGGTGGACCCTGCCATCCCAGTCTACGAGGTAGAGCCGATAGGGACAGGGGGCCCGTCACGAAATCTGCACAGAAATATGTTGAGGCGCTGTGATTTTGAAGTGCCTGAAACTACGCCCGAAGTACCTACCCCTGTCCAGCAGCCTCCCTTAGTTGAAGAATGGTGGGCTGTCCCATTGCCGGTGTCAACTGAGGTTCCAGCTGTGACAATCTTGCCACCCAGGGAGATAGTGGAGCAGCCAACAACTCCTTCCCCAGGGGAGGTGCCTGAGGCCCCTGAACCTATAGCCCCACATAGGACGCCCAGATCCAACGCTGGTGTACCCCCCCAGCGCTATGCGCAAGATGAGTTTGTGTGGGGAGGGTTGTCGAGGACGCCAACTTCTAGTGGGGTGGTATGTGGGATAGTGGGACAGCCTCCTTGTGTTTTCTAAGTAAATCCCATGCATGACAGTTGTAAAATGTTTCTTTGTATTCTACTGTTTGGCCACAAGATGCCGCTATGTCCAGTTTCCAGTATATGCAAATGAGGGACATGGTATAAGACTGGCACATGGAGCAGCCATTTTGAGAAGCTGCTGAGATTCTGAGGAAAACAGACAGAGACAGTTGAGCTAAAGGAGCCAGGATTCACAGTCGTTCCAGGGACAGAGGAGAGCCTGCCTGTCTATACAGACGCCATCGCAGAGGGAGAGAGAGAACTCCTGGACAAGAAGGACAAGCTGCCAAGATAGAGAGGACTGTCTGCAGCCGGACCATCCACAAGGATCTGCACCTGAGAACAGGAATTGCTGGCCATCTTTAAGGTACCTCAGCAGATGCGTGCACTCAAACGAGTTCAGGACTGTGAGTAGGCCTGATATTAGTTTAGTTAGTTTAGGCTCAGTTACAGGCCAAAGGAGGTTTTCCCAAATACAGCCTCCTTTTCTGGAATTGGAGAGTTTACTAGTGCACCATTAGCTACTTGAAACGGTTCATCTGTGAGGGAAAGTTTGTGTCACGTGTGTTTGGGAGGGAAGTGGGTAAATCATTTAAGCTGTGTAAGCTGCTGTGCTGCACCATGAGCCCCTGCAACTGCCACCACACACAATTGTTCCCGTTGGTGATTACGGTATTAAGAAGGTAAGGGGTTATCTGCCTTTCCGAACCCCATGGTTAGGTAAAGTTACCGGACATCCAGAGAGTACACTTCTGGCGGCGCACTGTGCAGCACAGGGGCCCAGGATACATATTTGTAAATTTGTGTTTGGGGATCTGTTCACCAAACTTTTCCAAAAATTCAGAAAAACAAACCGTTTTTGACTGGTGTTGGAGTCGTTTCTTTGCCCCGTGACTTCGCGTATTCGGAAAACCTCCCCGGTACTCGCTTACACACTCTCCTCTGGGATCCCCGCTTTGGGTAAACGGAACACGGGCGAAAGAATTGTCGGGAAAGTCTGGCCCCCCGCCGTTTTATTCTTCAAAAGCAAAACCATATAAAGCAAACAAAATAAATCCAGGCGTCCGCCACTAACAAAAGTAAAGGTCCCTTCTAGCAGGGGTCGGTTATTCCCCAGCCCCACAACCCATTATCACACTGTACAATATAGTCCTTGGGCGGGGCTTCTCCAAGGGGGGTGGAAGCACCAGATACTCTCCTATTCAAGGCCTGCACCGTCCCCCACTACTGTACCCACCCCCCCCTGGTACACTGAAGCCAGACTATTTAACAGACCCTAAGGTGGACAAGCATGGCAACTCTCCAAATTCCCCCCCCTGTAATTTAACTCCGGGTTACCCTTGCCAGACTGTGACCTTCCTCATGCACCCCAGCAACTTGGTAACCCAGATTGGAACTCAGTGCTAAGAAACTTAGTGGTGGAGAAAGCGATCTTCTAAGGTCGCATCGCCCCTACACTCCCCATTTGATAAAGGCAAGGCTTTTTTCCCCTTGCAAAAAATTTTCTAAAGGGTCGATCCTATTTGGGGATCCATCCTTGCAAACACCTGCAGAGGGTTTTTATTTTGAGGGACACACTATTCCACAGAGGAGTACGGGAGTTATCAAAACCCCCACTTATCGCCTTTTTCCCAAGCTCCTGTGACCTGTCGCTAATCCCAGTATCACCTATGTTGTAACCTTGCAAAGGGGACAACACTCCCTAACCGGGTTTAGGCTATCACTAGTTCCGGGGCCCCGGGTTGATCTTCATACTATTATCTCTGAATTTCTCCCCTTTTTTGTCCGGGGCAACCCTCTCCTACCCCCTCAGATCCCAAAGACAAAAACCCATACCCCGACCACTGCGGGCCCCGCCTCATTCAGGCTATATTGGGCAACCGCCAGGTCCCCATCCTTTTTTTTTTCCCCTAAAGCGGGAACTTGCCCTTTGATAACGTACAACTAAGCGTTTTCCTGGAGTATCTCTGCCCCCCAAATATGGAACAGCGCCTTCCTTTCT
The DNA here is from genome assembly GCA_025379985.1 of Phyllomedusa bahiana. Classification (NCBI taxonomy): domain Eukaryota; kingdom Metazoa; phylum Chordata; class Amphibia; order Anura; family Hylidae; genus Phyllomedusa; species Phyllomedusa bahiana. The sequence goes on from JAODAL010015551.1 coordinate 36,738, forward strand.
GGCCTGACTTTTCCCCGACTAAAAACCCATCAGGCACTCACCATAATCCTGAAATATGATTTTTTTCTTGTCTTGTATTTTGAGTCTGCAGGACCACCCGGGGGCTTTAAAATTTTCTCCACACAAGACCCCGGTCCCACCTTCCTCACCTGGGGCTCCCCCAAAACCCACATATTTATCTATATTCCCAAATTTTAGCAGGTTTACTCTCCTCAAACGGGGGAAGTACCCCTGCTTGTAAAAATTAGAGACCCTCTGCATTTCTCTCATAGACCTGAGGTGCAGCCCCTGCCCCAAAACAAAAACGTTAGCTGGTTTAAGACCCCCGGGTGGGAGGGCAGAACCCTTTCCCTGTTCACACCTGTCCCGTACGATCATCTACACATTTTTGACTTTTTTTGCTGGGGGATATCCACCCGCTCCCTCCCTAGGGAACCTGGTCTCCCCTAACCACCCCAATCTTCACGGATTTCCGGCACTACAACTATTTTTACTTTCCCTCGTTTTCCTCTGTACCCCACTAGTGCTTTAGATAACTTCCCTCTGCTGTTCAAGCAGTCCCCAAAGGGGAGGTTTTTCCATATCTCGGTACCCTTTTCCCTAGGAGAACTTCAGTGTCCGTTAGGACCACCCTGACCCCGGCACGCTATAAGCCTATTGGGGGATTTTAAAAGTCAATACTGGACCCCTTTTACATGGTTTACACCCTTCCCCATTCAGCTCTGCTATTTTCTACGGGTTGCTCTTGGGGATTTTTTACTACTGGACCCCAATTACTCCACACCTACAGCAGGGCAACCACGCTCACCTTTAACCTTTCCCGTCATGCCCCGCTTGCAGGGGTAGCTCTTAACACATTCACCTCTTCTAGACCCCATAGCAGAAAAACACTTGCTTGCTACTAGAACGCATTGGTTTCACAAGAAATGACAACACATTTTTCGTCATGGCTATCACTTCCAGGCCTCATAACTTCTGCACTACACTCAGACCCACTATCATCTATAGGGAATTAACTAGTCTCCTCTTCTGCTAGTTCACACTGAGCACTACCCTGAGCTGTACTGAGGTCTGTGCTAGGGCCACAAACCACAGGGACTACACTACCTGCACTACTTGTGCTGTTGTCCACCACTACCACTGGGGGCGCATCTGCAACTTGCACATTATGCTCACGTTCACACAGTGGTGCTCTGGTCAGTGGTAGACCCCTTGACCATCTGGAACCCAGGAGCTTCACAGACAAATGCCGGGCATTCATACTCATGACCTTTCCCCACCAGAAGAGCATAGGATACCTTGTTTCTACTGGCAACCACCTTAGCTTCCCTGGAAATGATCGTGTTAACCCCTTTCCCCTGGTTATCTCTCACAGGACACACATCCTCTACAGTACTCCTAACGTAGTTAACCCCAACCTCTAGGGGTATACCTGAGCTAGTTTGCTCCCCTGCTGGAGCTGTCCTTCCTAAAGAAGCTAGTTTACTCTTTACACTAGCTTCATTATTGTCCAGGGACACCTTTCTCTTGGCACTTCTCTCATTAGCCCTGTCTAACTGACTTTCTACGGTCATGTGGGGGACTGTTTCCTTCACATCCCCCGCAGGTGCAGCAGACGTCTGACTGCTACTGGCACCCCCCTGTCCAGGCAGAGCATTTTTCACAAAAATAAAATTTTCAATAGATGACTCAGCCTGCAATACACTGAGTCCATCAGACTTGACCAGACCCACCCCAACAGTCCGGCAACTGCTTCCTGGAGTCTTCTGGCTTGGCGGCACCTCTGGACCCCCGTCAAGCCCGGCCAAGTCCTCACACAATTCATGTGTACGTTTAACAGTCTCCATAGATATGTCATTAGTAACAGGAACAGTCTTACCCCATTCCAGTCGGGTCTCCACGTTTTGGACAATGTCCCTGTACCTTCTGGATTTTTGTATAGAAAGGTTGCACACCAGTCTCAATTAATTCTTTTCAGCAAAAACTTTATTGAGTAACATGAAAAATATCCGGTTTCATTAAAAAAATTTTAAACAATATAATTTCCATTTTTAAAATGTATCTTTAAATTCGTATACTCTGGTACGTTTCGGTCCATAAATGGACCTTTTTCAACCGAATCTCTAAAATAATTAAAACAATAACAACGGATTGTTAGTATACACAACAATACTACAAATATACCGCTGTTAGTGACACACATTTAAAACATCAATACTCACATAACAGGTTTTTATATTTCTTATTCATTTCTTTGTTATTTTACAACACCTATAAAAATACAATGACAGAAAAGTAATTATTCACATTGAAGAAGAAGGCTATTAAACATGAACAGGGTACAAATTATCTCTTGGAGCTCTGCATGACAAATCATAGTCCTCCAATATAGCTGGTATCTACCATGTTATTAGAATTACTTTTCCAATATACAGTATTATACATCAATCAAAAAAAAAAAACATCTATGAATGTGTCCCACAATACCAACATTACCTATACAATTTCAATCTCGTCTTAGATCCCATATCAATTGATTAACACGGTATGTATAAAAGTACAGCATAGGGAAAAGATAAGGGACAGTTAACAAGATATCCCATATAGAAGGTCAATTCCCTATTTTAAGTCTAATTTATAAGTGGGTGCATCAGTTATCTATTTCAAATACCGTGATTACATTCGCGGTTACCCGCAATGGACGCTGGAAATTGGTTTTAAATCAAAAGCTCTCCACGTCTTACCTGCGCTGCATTGTTCTGTTTTTTGAATGAAACCGGAACTCCGGACTGGTAAATCGCGCAAGTTTTTATAAAGCCCGCGCATGCGCATTCACATGCCACCAGTTAACATGGAGTATCAAAAGCTTCGGTACCTTCTGGACACATCACGATGACAGTCCTCCTCCAACAAAGGTGGGATTCCACACACCTGGAACTCCCGGATCTGGGGCTGTGACTTCTCTGGCTCCCTGATGATAAAACAGTCAACAACACCTCCTGCTGGACTCCCTCTGCTGGATGGTGGCCGCTGCTCCCTGCGGATGAAGTTGGTTGCCCCTGGAAACGGCAGCGTGCAGGTCACTTAGCAACTCCATTTAATCTGGGCATACATTTATCACATCCTGGTCGGCAATTACACTGCTAATCAGTGAGGATTCACCCACCCTTTTCTTAGGGACTTTAACAGGGGAAAAATTCCAGCTCTTCCCTTTTAGGCAGTGGCACAACAGTCTCGGCAGGGGGCACTTTCCCAGACATGGCGCCCTCTCCATCTGGCATCACCTCTGGCTCCCACAACTGCCATAAAAACGGAAAGTCTATGCCAAGTATGATTTTCACCCGCAGCTCCTCATATACCTCAAGCACATGATCGACAGTCCCAAGACAGGTCTCAAAACATATAGCCACAACCTTATCAAATTCTGGTTGGGTCTTCATAAAGGGTATTATCTCTGGGTGCACCCTGGAGACGTTCTGCTGACAGTCCAGATCAACCTCAAATGGGATCCCACCCACGCAACCAGGGTCCTTACTGGCAGCTCCTTATACTGGCCTAAACTGGACCCTTTCCACAGAAGAGATTGGTTGCTCCTAGAAACTACGGAATCCAAGCCTCTTTGTGACTTGCCTTTGCCCTGCCTGGGCTTTTTCTTGGAAGGACGGCCTGGTCTTTTGCCCTCCAGACATTCCTCACAGCCACAGTCCGGTCCCCTTTCCCTCCAGGGCTTTGGTTGGTTAAGGTAGGGAGGTACAGCTTGCCGGGAGGTCCTGGGGTGCACTAACTCACACATGACCTCCCCTCCCCACCAGGACTTTGGTTGCTTCCAGCTACACATAGTCCCTGTGCTGGGTGTCTCTTACTTGCAGCACCCACAGCCAGGTATCAGGCCCTTTTACTGTGGCTGTAGCAATCCTATGCAGCTCAGCAGGATCAACAAAACAGTCCTTCCAATGCACAGTCACTTTTCAGAAGCAGTAATGGTTTTGGCTGCTGGCCCTTTAACTTAACCTCCACAGTCCCAACACTGTGCAAAATTCACCAGTCCACTGGTTCAGCACTGTTGTGCCACACATGCACCAATTCTCACGCCACTGCGACACTTCAGTAACTGTGTCAGTCCTGAGGCCGACGTGCTCATTGCATACATCCACCATATGTAAGTGTTCACATGAGTTTGGCCACCATCTTGGCCCGGCATGGGGGACACTCTCGCTCTGGGAACGCCGCTTTGGTAAATGGAACATCAGGTCGACACAGAATTGTCTGGAAGTCTGGCCTCCGCCAGCTTTATTCTTCAACACAGCAAAAACATATAAAGCAAACAAAATAAATCCTAGGCTGTCCAGCCACTAACTAAACGTACAGAGAGTCCCTCTCTAGCAGTGGTCTGGGTCTACTACCCAGCCCCACAACCATGTACTCACGCCGTACAATATAGTCCTTGGGACTGGCTTCTCTCCAGCCTGGGGGAAAAGCACTCAGGATACTCTCCTGGACAAGGCCTGCACACGTCCTCCACTGACTGTGAGCCACACTCCCCCCTGGTATACTGAAGACCAGGCTATTTAACAGACCTCTAAGGTGGACAAGCAGCTGAACAACTCTCCTAATTACCACCATTGCCAGACTGCTGGCCTTCCTCACTGACAGCCAGCAACTTGGTAACCCATACCTTGGAACTCAGCTGCTGCAGAACACTTAGTGGCGGAGAAATGCGATCTTCTAAGGTTGCATCGCCACAATATATATATATATTTATATGTATAAAAACCCGTTATACTGCTATACTCACCTTCCTCTGGTCCTCTGTTTCAGTGCTGTATCTCTCCGGTCTTCTGTTTACAGCCACTGCAGTGGGGAGGTGCCTGTCTAGAAGAAGACTACAAGCTAATGGAACACTGGCACGACATGACTCTGGAACCGAGGACCAGAGGAAGGGGAGTTTAGTTTTTTATCTTATGTAGAGCTGCCTATTTATGTTTTAGATGAACCAGATAACCCCTTTAAATAGTATGCAACCTGTTTTACTGACTAGGTGACATCATGTTAGAGATGTAAAGAAGTTCTGCATGCATTGTTTTTCTGTATCCTCATTCAGGTCCCTGTTTTTTTCAGCTTAATTGTTTCACTAAAGTTGCTCCATACTCAGAGAGTCAGGAAGCTGGAACAGAATCCTAAAGATATTATTACAACCTGGCAAAGGCACTGTCTACATATTAACTTTGTACTAAACTCTGTAGTTATCAGTTTTCTTTAGACTTTGTGAGGTAGGTTTTGGTATATATCATTATATTATATTATTTTTCTTCTGAAGCCCATTGTATTTATTTCTAAAATGTATTAGAACTCTATTTGAGGGCATGAAATAAGACTATTCATTATGAATCTTTGCAGTTCTAAAGTCTATTGTTTCAGTAAACAACATTCTTCGTCGCCATTGTACGTGTTTCATTCCTTGTCTACCAAGATTGCACTTGTTCCAAAAAAACACATTTGACATTTTTTTCAAAAGTTAAAAAAATATCACAGTACTATCAGGAATATTGTATATTCCTAAAATATTTTGTTTTACTTTTGCGGTCAAATAGAGTATAATTCCCAGAAAGGCTTGGATGTGATGCACACAGGTCTCCGCCTGCAACATGCGCTTGACTGTCTTATATTTTTTGCTTAATCCCAAAACTATCAAAATAAAATGTGTCAGCATCTCTAAATCCAAGATTAAGAATAGTGCTATCCATCATAACTACTATAGGTCAGATCAAGATAAAAAATCTATGGTTGTCCGTAGGAGGTTTTCAAGTGTGTTGGAGACCACTGCGACAAAATGTCCTCAAGACCTTGGCAAATATATACATAGAACACGTTTTTACAAAGGGTCTAATTCGAGTATTTATGTCTTACTAGTGGTGGCCTTGAGTGGTTTAGAATCTCAATTCCTTATATCTCTGGTGGTTTAAGGTAAAGAAAAGAAAAATATTTATATCTATTATCCATGGTGTTGCATTTTAGACTCGGGTCTAGCTGATTCATGAATGCCGACTGCTGGTTAGTTGCTCATGATAAGCTTCCAATTGGTTGTTCAAAATTCAGGTATGGCTGAAACTGACCCAAATCTGAAGCAAAATGATATTTATAGTCAGGTAATTCTTGTACAGGCAGCACTCTCAGTTTAGAAGATAGAGATGGGTGCTAGGCCAAGAATGGTTCTCCTCGTGTACTGGTGGATTCAGGCAGGTCCACACTCCAAAACAGAAAGTTGAATAATGAGTCATAATTGTATTAATTCTTCCATGTGATCATAAAAATCATGTCTACCGTGTATTATTTTACAACTGGTATAAGAACTTGTACAGCTTGAACAGGTATTGGCCTGCAATACCCAGAAAAATTAGCAAGATTAGGGTTATTTAGTTTAGAGAAAAGATGGCTTCGGGGGGGGGGGAGGATATAATAAATATGTATAAATATATCAAAGGTGAATATAGAGATCTCTCCCAAGATCTATTTATACCTAGGACTGTATCCACAGCAAGGGGGCATCCTCTGTGTCTTGAGGAAAAAAAGTTTCTACATAGACATGGAATGATTCTTTACTGTAAGAGCAGTGAGACTGTGGAACTCTCTACCAGAGGAACTTGTCATGGTGAATTCACTAGCAAAGCTCAAAAAGGATCTGGATGCATATCTAGGGAGTAATAGTATAACAAGTTATAGTGACCAGGATTCTGGAGAGGGGTCATTGATGCAGGGATTTTTCTGATTGCCAGATTGGAGTCAGGGAGGTTTTTTTTTTTCCCTAACAGGAGGGCAATTGGCTTCTACCTCATGGGGGTTTTTGCCTTCCTCTGGATCAACACTTTAGCACAATAGGCTGAACTGGATGGACGTATGTCTTTTTTGGCCTTACAAACTATGTAACTATGTAATCCTGTTTCAGGCAAATATCCTTCCTGAAGCTGTAGTGTGGGGTGGTAACAGATGATCCTTGGTAACTAAGTCCCACAAAAGCAGCTAAGGCTATGTTCACACGGCTTAAATTGCGACATATTTCGGCCCGTATTTTGCGGCGTACTGCGCTCAATACGGGGCGAGATACATCCCAGTCATTATGGTAATCCACAGTTCTCATAGAGAACTATGGATTACATCGCCTCTCCCTGCTCGCACAATACGAGGAGCGGGGAGATAAGGGACATACCGGACCCCCCGCCCCGTGGGAGTCGGCGCGAGCTCCCGAAGTCCTGGCGTAATTGTGAACTTACCCTAAGGAGATTTATTGGTAAAGTTGCAGCATGATGCAGCAATGTTGCAAAATCAGGAGTACACAGGAGCCATCCTGATGACCACTGTGTACTCCTGATGTTGCAACATTACTGACCAGCTCGGTAGCTACTTTTGTGGGACTCGTTTACCAAGGTTCATCAGCTACCACAACACACTAGAGCTTGAGGAAGGGTATGTATCCTAAATGTTGCTACTCCGATTGTACGATAAGACACACTGCACATGATTTTTATGATGACATGGAATAATTAATCAAATTGCAAATTATTACTCAACTCGTTGATTTGGGGGGCCAATGTTTTCGAAACACTATTTCTAAGTTAAAGGGATTGTCCAGTTTATTGAAAAATGACGCAGCCTCATAGACTATTAAGAGACCAACATTAGGTGATGATACTGGTTAACATCAATATTGCGCCACTAGTTTAGAGGCAATGTGCCTACATGATGCAGGAACATCAGGCTACAGCACCAAGTGACTTACTGAAGTCCCCTGTTTAAAGGAACTGGCATCCATTGGGATAATATCACAGCTTTTCAGATACCATCCTTTATGCTGCTGTGCATTGTAGATCCCATGTGACATAAGGAAATTAAGCGAATTAATGCAGTATGCCTCTCTGCTGTTTAACTTGTTATTTTACTACATGTATGTACTGTTGTTTTCTCCTTTGTTACAATGAGTGCAGTTTAGTAGCTGTCATTTTTACAAACCTACTCCTCCACCCCACTTTAAATATCTTTATCGATACTTCCATAGGAGCTATGTACACAAGATAACAGTACGTTTTTAATCAAGACTTTAAGCAAAATCTTTTTATTTTTAATTTGACATTGTTCTATTTTACATGCAAAAACTAGACAGTATGTGACATTAACTAATGAATGCCTAAACCTGATACTGTTTTAGGATATAATTTCTTTATAGCAGTAACAGAAAATTTACACCCACGCTTGTCTTCCTAGCTGAACTGCTGCTTCTGGGATGTGTTAAGAGTGTAAAAAGATATACTTTGATTTATGGCCTGGTATAACATTTCTTTAGTGCAATGATATGTTTTCTTCAGGCTCTCTGGGACTAGTAAAAATACTGATCTGCAGGTTTTGGCGACAACAAGTGGAAAGTTTGCAAAGTCCAGTTCCAGTGAATCCAAAGAAATTTGTAATAAAATCTCACAAAATGCAACAATATTCTTCTCTTACTGTTCTGACAATATTAGTAATACTTTGCATGCACAGCTCATACAGACCAAATATCAACCTTAGTGCAGTATCATTTGAAAGGGGAAAAATCTCTCCTTGAGGAGAGGAACCAATAAATTGGTCGGTGTGAGGGTTTACTTGCCATTCGGACCTCACTGTTTGCATAAAGCAAAGGCTTATGGGAAAAGAGCTGAGGAGCTCCACAGCGCACTCTATTGGATGTAGTTCTCCTCAGTTCACATGTAGCTCGCAGGAGCCTAGCAATGTGAAAGGGATGTGAGCCAAACCAGTTAAGTTCATCTACAGACAGCTGTTTCGAGGTATTTGCCCCTCGACAGTGCAGAGTAGAACTTACTGGTTGGCTGGGTGAGAGGCAAGAGTGGCTTTGAAAGGGGAAAAATCTCTCTTGGTTCCTCTCCTCAAGGAGAGATTTTTCCCCTTACAAAATCATTGCTGAAGGCATTGCAACATTAGTACAGATTTTCTTTACTTTCTCTAGTCTGATTAAGTATCTCAGCCTCACAGCAACCAAAAAAGTTATATACTGAACAGATTTACAGGTGGGTAATAAAATTGTCACCTGGGATCTAAACTCTTAGCTGGCTTCAAGAGACCTCTAACGGAAAGTATTCAGACTAGAGATGGGCGAATTCATTTAGAATTTCAGGAAAACTTCGATTCTGAACGAAGTCGAAGTTTGGGGTGATTCGCGTGAACGAAGTGTGCTTGTGATTGATAAAATGGCTGCGAGCACATGGCGTTACATGGGGCAAAGAACTCTCGGAGGAAGAAGGGCATAGCCTGCATGACATGTGCAGAGATGAAGCCAATCAGAGACCGGCGGGATTCTGTGACATCACTGCACTATATAAGCGACGCTGGGAGCTCATACCGCTCTCACTGTACTGATTAGGAAAGGTGCTGCCACGGCTGCTTATGATATCTCTTACTAAAGAACTCATTTTTATACAGCGATTTTTGGGGGGTGTCTCTGCTTGTCTCAGAGACTGCTTCTCTTAACGCTCTAATTCTGATTTTGTGCGGTATTGGAACTGAAGTCCAGTGTGCGTCCAGTGCAGCTGCATATACATTTTAATGCTATCTGCTCACAGCACATTGAATATCCAAGGGTTATCTAAGCCTGTTCCTGTTGTATTCATTTAAAGAAACAGCGTTTTTGCAATCCAAATACCACTTCATTTTTGGTTGCTCATTTCTTTTGCGCAATTTACATTCAGGGCTTAATTAAGCATTGTTCTGCTGTTGTGGTCACTAAAAGAAACCGTCTTTTTCACCGGCAAAAATTTTTTTTTTCCTGTAGCATAATTCATAACCGAAGGTTAATTACAAGTTTTTCTCTTTTTGTGTACCATAAAATACATGCCATTGTAACACACTACAAAGCTGTTAGTTTTTGGTTGCGTCTATTCTTTTGTCGCAATTTCATCCAGGGGGTTTTTTAAGGTTGTTCTGCTATGTGTCACTAAAAGAAACCGTCTTTTCCCCGCCAAAAAAGAAATTTTCGTGTAGCATAATTCCATACCGAAGGTTAAAAATACAAGTTTTTCTCTTTTTGTATACCTGAAAAATCCCACTCCTATTGTAACACGCTACAAAGCTGGTAGTTTGGTTGCTCCATACTTTTGCGCAATTTACGATCAGGGGTTAATTAATCAATGTTTCCTGCTGTTGTGGTCACTAACAGAAAACCGTCTTTTTCACCGCCAAAAAGAAATTTTTTCCTGTAGCTATAATTCATAACTGAAGGTAAATTACAAGTTTTTCTCGTGTTGTGGTACCGTAAAAATACACGCCATTGTAACTCGCTACAAAGGCTGGAAGTTTTTGGTTGCTCAACTTTCTTTTGTGCAATTTAAACATCCAGGGTTAATTAGCTGAAACGGGATATGGTGGATTCGCCCGGACCACCGGCTAGCGTTGGTGTAAGCCACGGTCAGGGAACGGAAGTCTTAGTAGCCCCCCGGGTTTTTTCACCAGAGCCCCTGCCGCAAAGCGGGATGAGACTAGCTGCGGTGCCGTGAGGCTACCAGGATCGTTACCCCTGACGTGACTGCTAGCGATGGTGGCCCGGTTAGTGCTTGTGTACAGAATCGTAAATCCGCAGGCGTAGTCGGGGACAGCAGAAAGTCAGGCTGGCGGCAATGAGGTTCGTGGCAGCAGACAGGGCGACGGTCAGGGCGGGCGCAAACGGCAATGTCAGGAAACGGAAGCAAACGGACTGGACCACGGGCCGATCAGAACGACTCTCACAACTCTCAAAACTAACAGACCGCACGACCAACGAACGGCAAGGTGTGTGGGGCGTGTATCCCTAAATAGGACCGAGCGGTCCAGGCAATAACCAATTACTGGGGCGCTGGCCCTTAAGATCCAGACCAGCTGTCGCGCTCGCGCCTAGTGACACGGGGCACGGCGCGCGGGGCTGCCGGAACAGACAGGGCAGCGTACACCGTAGCTGTTGCAGGTATAGTTGCCGTCGCCCGGGCAGCAGGGAGATGGGCGCGGGCACCCGCGGCACCCCGCGCCATGATGCCCTGCAGGCAGAAGGTGACCGCGGGGCTGCCGCAGCGGTGCCCCCGCAGCCCCCATGACAGTAAACCCCCCCTTTAGGTCTCGCCCTTCTTTTTGAAACCTAGCAAGGGGTCAGGGGGACAGGTTGGCTCAAGGTTCCCAACGAACTCTCCTCAGGCCCGAACCCCTTGTCCAGTCGATAAGGAAGAACCCCTGCTTCCCCCCTCACTTCTTCTCTCCGCCAGGACCTCCTTGACCTCAATGATGTTATCAGAATCGTCCCTCATAGAAGAGCGAGACAGATCTACGTGGAGAAGCGATTCAGCACCACAGGCTTGAGGAGCGAGACATGGAAAGGAGTTCTGGGATAAGCAGAGTGGGGAGGCAAAGCGGGAGCTGTAGACACCGTAATTAACTGCCTGAAGTACCACAAAAGAGGCCCAATACCTTAGGACCGCAGCTTGTAGCTGGCACTTTGAAGCGAATGTACTGGCAGATAGCCAAACTCCTGTCACCACGGCTTAAATATGTCGCCCGGTCTCCGGTACCTGTCGCCTGGGCTTTGAATACGAGAGGTGGCCCGTAAAGTCCTGACGTGTTGACCTGCCAGAGAGAAGTTGATGACCCGTACTTTGGGGCATCCAAGGGCTGGCGGAAAACGTCACTACTAATAGGCAGAGGGAGAGCGGGCGGGATAGTAGACCCAAGGAACAACAAAAAGTGGAGAGGCTCGCTTGGATTCAGCGTCCAAGGAGTTGTATGAAAATTCCGCCCAGGGGAGAGTCCCGACCAGTTATCCTGGCGGGGCGGAAACAAAATGGTGTCGTAGGTAGGTCCCCACGAACACTTGGTTGAACCCCTCTCTACCTGCCCGATGGTTGAGTGAAAAGGCCCGACTGAGAATTTCCAGCTGAAACCCGTAATTGAGTACACCAGAGCCCACCAGAATTTAGACACAAACTGGACCCCTCCTGATCAGTAAAACGATATGGTAACTGGAGCCCATGTAAACGAAACACGTGAGCTCGGGAAAAATGTATTAGGCCCAATAAATGGGCGGTGAAGGGTAACCCGGCAAGGGACAAAATGGGCCATTTTAGAAGAACCTAATCGTCACGCACTCCAAATGACTGTGATTACCCGATCGAGACGCGTGAGAGGTCGATAATGAAGGTCCAAAGAGCGATATGGATGGTTGTATGACCAAAAGGTACGTTTTCAGGCACTGGTGAGAGGTATAGTAGTAGAACTAGACCCTCGGGTCTGAGGCGAGGGACCATGTTACTGAGCACAGTAGGTGCAGGCCAGGACATAATCTCATAACCATCATGAGCCAGGTGGGCCCCGCAGTATTAGCGCGAAGGATTAAACGGGGTTCATGGCGTGGGGGGGGGGGGGGGGGGGGGGACTTATGCACTCCAGTATGTCCAGCATGAGAGTGGGACCCCCCAACTTTAGAAAATAAAGAGGACCCGCATGTCCGGGGGCGGGAAAAACGCCTATAAGTCATTCCCGGAGGTGGTTGTCTTTAATCTCCACTGGGGATGCCGTGAGGGAGACCCGTTCTGGATGAAGGTTAAAATGTCTAGCAGGGAAGTGTGCATTCTGTGCCCACAGTGTCAGAGTATCGAGAAAGGCATCGCGGCCCTGGAGTGCAGAAAACGTTCTTCTCCAGCTGGCCGATAAGTGAAGGAAAGAAGTCAAAGCGGGCGAAGAAGAGCGGCCCAACCGGTGGCCTTGACAGGATTTAGAGCTGTTGAGCAGTATTGAAGATAGGGAAGGGAGGTTTTTGTGATCCTGTGGTGAAGATTTCGAAGGGGGTGGCTAGTCCCCCTCCATACAAGTGCCGCCATTCTTCAAATGGCCAATTTAATGGCCAAGTATTCACTATCTCCAATAGAATATTTACGTTTCGGGGGACTGGCGTGGAAGGTTCTTGAGAAGAATCCGCAAGTACGGGGCAGTTTTCCGGAGGCAGAGATATTTGAGCAATAGGACAGCTCCTGCACCTACAGACTAGAGCTTCCCACGCTCAAGAAGCCAACGGCGTACGTCCAGTGGGTCCGGGCGAGATAAGCACCAGGGGCCGACAGGCAAATGGGACTTTTGTTGGAGATGCTTCAAGTGAGGCGTCCCTTGATTTCTTCGGGAGGGACCAGGATTTTTGGGGGTTCAGGGCGTTTTTTCTTCGTCAGTGCCACCGAGCGTGGCCACGATCGTGGAGGTAATTGCGAGAGTGAACTGTCTGTAGTAGTTCGCAAAGCCTAGAAAACGTTGGATATAGCCCGAAGACCCACTGGTGAGAGCCACTGTAGAACTGCAAGACAGTTTAGTAGTACGGGTCCCCAACTGGAGTCCTTGATCGCTAGACTAGATGTACCCCAGGAAGGGCAAAAGCGAATGTGCGCTCAAATAGCATTTCTCTAATTGGCATACAAACTTATTGGCTCGTCGGAGTACGTTTTTTTGAGGCACCAGCGTACGTTATGGCGGTGAACCTTCTGTTACCTGGAGAAGAAGCTCATGATGTCATCCAATAAAGACGATGATACAGACAGTAGAGGAGGTCGCGGAATGATGCACGTTGATGAAGTTCTGGGAAATGGCCGGAGCGTTGCAAAGGTCTCACGAGGGCATGACCGGGGAGATATTCGGCAGCTGGCCATCACGGGATTAAAGGCTGTTTTCCCCATTCGTACGCCTTGCCGAATACGAATGCCAGATTGTAAGTCTACCACGCACGAATGTCCAAATTGTAGGAGAAAATCTTTGCGCCACGAATGGCGGTCAATAGCTCTGAAAATCAAAGGCAGGGGGGTATTCGATTCTTTAATGGTTATCTTATTTAGACCACGATAAACGATACAGGGCCGGAGGGTTCCATCTATCCTTTTCGACAAGAAGAATCCCGGCTCCTCGCAGTGTAGGGTGGACGGATTGGTGTATAAAGCCCTTGCTGAGATTCTGCTTGAATATACTTCCGACATCGCCTTTGTCTCCCTGGACCGAAAACAGGTAAACTTGCGCGGGGAGGCGTAAGTACCAACCGTAGGTTTGCAGATCGATATGGCAGGCAAGGTCGAATGGGCCGAGTCGGAGGGCAGAGATTCGGCTTTGTCTTTAGACTCGAGAAGACAAACTGGCAAAGTCCTGGTAAATGAGCAACAAAAAAAATAACCTGGCAGAGGACTCGAAGGTTTTGCAGAAGCAGACCGCAGAGTGCAGGTCTGGGAGTGCTACCGAAGGTCAATCGGAGTTGACATGCCGGGCCCCAACGAAGGATCTTCGCCTGTGATCCAGTCAAGTGATCCGGAGCATGCTCATTGCAACCAAGTGAAGGTGGCCCCATAAGGATCGTCGGATAAGAGGAACGAGGCGAGCACGAGGAGTTATTCATCACTCCGTATCCTGGTGTATGCGGCGCACAATCATGCATGGTGAGGGCCGCATTGCAGAACCGAATGGCAATCCTTGAGGCATTCGCGCACTGACGGAGAGGAGACAAAACATGGTTTTTCTGCATAGAGGTTCACTGGAAGCCGTTAACTTAGACACCAGGCAATGGCTTAAAAAATTTACCGAGCGTTACCCCTGAGTGTCCAGGTAAGGCGTGGCCTAAAAGGTACTAGTCACTGACGAAGTTCCACAACCCCCGTACCGGAATGGTCATTTTGTATTTACTGAGTAGATGTCCTCAAACTGACCCCATAGTGATCCTCCCTCTTGCGAGCCCCCAGGTTGCGAGTATTATCCCGGACGCACCGGACATAATCTGCTCCCCCAAGAAGTGGCCGAGGTCAGTTGGTCGAGTAGGAAGCTCCGCGATGGAACGGGAGGCTCTTGTTTGTCTCTCCGCCAAGGCGAATGTCGATTTCCGGTTGTTCCGACGCGAAATCCAATTCTGTGTCCAAGAGGATGGGCATGATTCCCGAGGCCGCGATCTCATCTTTAAACGCGTCCCGAGAGGCCTTGCCAGAAAGTCTCCAGAACTGCAGCAAGCCTCGTAGTTCCAGTGGAGGTCTGAAGCTAAATTCGTATCGGGGAACACTGCACGGAGTTACTTTCACGAGGCGTTTAGGAATCACCCTGACAGACGGTCTAAGCAGAGCAGTCAGGGCCGCTGTACGAGGTACTTAATGGCCAGGTTCCTCGGATGAGACAGTGCGGAATCCCTGGAGGAAGCTTGGCAGATATAGCGTGAGCGGATCGCCCTCGAATCCCGATAGCGGGGTGGGGGCCCATGCCAGAGCTTCGCCAGATTTTAGTGGGAGGCTAATGAATGAAGGCCATCTTTAGGACCCCTCCAGTGGTGGAATTGATGTTCCAATTGTTGCATCTCAATGTGGGGGGTGGGGATGGAGCATTGACTGTTGATGGATGCGCTCTTGCACTTTTCTTTTACCGGTGTCACCATCATAGAGAGAGTGGGAGCGGTGAGATTGCAGGAGAAGGTCCCAGTCGGTGAAAATGTCAGGGGCAACGAGTGCTGGCGATACGGTAGCAAAGCCTATAGCCGATTGCGATAAACTGGGAATATTACTGCAAGAACTGCATCATGTCCTAACGAGAGGTATGGTCGATCGGACTACGCCTGACTCTTCTGTCTTCTGCTGCGCGACAGTTTGGCCGGTCGCAGTACGTTCCCCGATCTTCATGCAGATGTACCCCTGGCGAAACCATGGCCAGTTTACGTAACTGTTACGGTTATGGGAGGTTCGCTGAGATCCACTCGCTGATCGTTGGTGTATAGCCACAGTCAGGAACGGAGTCCTAAGTCCCTTCCGGTTTTTTCACCAACCAGAGCCCGCCGCAAAGAATGACGGGAGTGGACTTGCTATAGCGGCGTAGGCTAATTCCAGCGTCCGTAGCCACCTGACGGTGGACATGCCTAGCGGATGGACGGCCCAGGGTAGTGCGAGGTTACAGAATCATAAACCGATAGCGTAGTCCTGGGACATGCAGATAGGTTCATGGCGTGCGGCAGAGGTTCCGTGGTGTTCAATAGACAGGGGCAGGACGGTCAGGTTGGCTGTCAAACAGGCAAGGGTCAGAACTGGAAGCAAACGGACTGTAACCGCGGGTCGATCAGAACGGAACTCTCACTTTACAACTCCTTCTCAAAACATAACTGGACGCATCACCAATGAACTGGCAAGGTGTGTTGGTGGCGTGTACCTTACATAAGGACCATCGGGCACCACAATAACCAAT
Organism: Phyllomedusa bahiana; assembly: GCA_025379985.1. Classification (NCBI taxonomy): domain Eukaryota; kingdom Metazoa; phylum Chordata; class Amphibia; order Anura; family Hylidae; genus Phyllomedusa; species Phyllomedusa bahiana. The sequence goes on from JAODAL010015551.1 coordinate 52,974, forward strand.
ACTTGTGCGTTGCGCAGTGCCCTTTAAATCCATACCAGCCGACGCGCGCGTATTGCGCCATAGGGACACGGGCACGCGCAGCTGGCGCCTGGACCCAGACCGGGGCAGCTGTACACACTCGGAGCGGTGTGCTGGTAAGTGTCCGGCGCCCGGTAGGCCAGCAGGGAGATGGGCGCGGGGCGAGCCGCGGCACACTAGGTAAGTGTTAAAGTGGGGGGAGGGGGGGGGCACTGGGGGGGCTGGTAGACGCCAAGAGCCCGGGCATGCAGGGAGATGGGCGCTGTGCAGCCGCGGCAGCCCTCTGCCAGAATCCCTGCAGGCAGAGGGGAGACCGCGTGGGGTCGCAGCGGTGCCCCTCGTGTCCCCCCTGAAACATTAAGCGGTTGTTGCTGCGGCTGTTGTGGTCACTTGTTTTGAATCAACCAATACACCTCGTCATTTTCACCCAATCGCCGAGAAAAAGACATTTTTCCCTATAGCATCAATCATAACTGAAGTTCTTAAATTTTACAAGTTTTTTCTCTTTTTTTGTGTAACCGTTAAAATACAACGAGTCATCGAAACCTCTCTTACAAAAGCTGGGTATTTTTTGGTTGCCTCAATTACATTTGCGAAATTGTAAGTCCATGGTTAGATTAAGTTGTTGTTACTGCTGTTATGGACACTAAAGAAGAAACTGTCTTTTGTCTCAACAACCGCTCTAAAAAAAAAGACATTATTTTTCCCTGTAGCATAATTCATATCCGATGAGGTTTTAATTAAGCCTGTATGTGCTTTTACATTCAGTAAAATACACAGTTGTATTTAAACGACACATGCAAGTAAATTTATTCTTGGACATTGTGGACGCAATTTATATCCAAGGTTACCCAAGCTTGTTACTTATACTGGTTCATTTGTTAGTCAAATACCGGACAGGTTGTGTATTTATCATATACAAATAACCTTCATCAAACATGTCTGTACATTTATGACCAAACAGTATGTCATATAGAAGGTGTGCCAGGTGTTACGGTACCGTGTACGCGGTAAGTGGGATTCACCCTGTAGCCACCGCAAGTGAATTGTTAGCCACGCCAGGGAACGAATTTCTAATTATGTCCCGTGTATTTTCACGCATGACCCCCGCCGCAAAGCGTGTGGACTTTTCGCTGGGGAGTCCTATCCAGGTCGTTACCAGACCCTGACTTGATTCTTGCTTGCGGTGGCATCCGAAGGTATAGCGTTGTGCAAAATCGTCAGGCAGGCTCTAGGTTCGTGTGTCTGTGCAGTAGGTCAGTGGCAGCCAGCTAATGGTTCGGTGTCTAGACTAGGGAAGTTGCGGTCCAGAGGCAGGCTTCAGAGAAAGCGGTGGCAATGAACTGGCATCATATGTTTACTGTACAAGAACGTCAGATACCGTGACGAGACCAAAAGAACTTGTGCTTTCACATTCATAGGCAAGGGCACCTAAAAGAACCAGGCTGGGAGCTGGGCCGAGCGCCCAGTAGTGAAAAATCGGCAGTGCCCGGCAATTACCCAAATTACCGCGCCTTCCGCCTTTAAACTCTCGAGCCAGAGCCGGCGTACGAGCGCCGCCTTAGACCACAGTGACGACTCGCTCTTGCTGCCGACAGACATTGATATTGGCAAGAGGAGTAACAGGAGCGCGGGCCGTGTAAGTGGTGGGACTATGCCGGGGGAACGAGTGCGCCCTGCCTCCCTACATCCCGGGCGGCGGCGTCACTCCGTCCCTGGGACCGATGCAGAGCCGCGCGGCGCCCGCAGGAGGGAATCTCGCGGGGGCGGCCTGACGAAACACAGGCTCTTCAAATGCGAGTAGCTAGAGGCACAAACATTCCTGGAGCAGCCCAGTTCGCATGGCAGCACAAGGGGAGAAAGTCGCAGCAGGGTGCACACGTTTGAGGGCCACAACTTCCTGCTGTACATCTAGCGGCCAAGTGTTTGTTGTCAGCAACCCAATGGTTCCTTTGATTGGTTGACTAGTCATGGCCACTTCCTTCCCAAATGACATCTACAACCCCAGACAAGAGTGGGAGGTAACGTCAGAAAAAACACAGCGAAGACGGTGCAAATGTGACCCTTAGTTATCATGTCCCGGGAGAGGGTCAACATGCCCTCACCAGTCCTCAGTAACGGTGAAATCCCGGGCCTCTGTCCCTATTCCGGTTCCCGTCAGCCAGAGTGATCTACTATGTGGTTCTGTGTCTACAGTCCACTTATTATAGCGAGAGATATGAACAATTTGAGGAGGGGCAGTCAGCAGCTACTTGGTGCAGTAAAGGAAATGTCGGTCCAATAACCCCTGCTTCTTGCAGTATGTTGGCAAAGTAATAGATGTGGAGAGTGGCAAGGAGTTTCATGCTGTGAGGGGTTCAGCCGCTCTGCATACCAAGTACCGGTGATGAGGGACAGCAAGTACGATGAACACAAATAGATGATGATGTATGCCGAGCAGCACTAGGGAGCCTGTGTGAGCAAAGGCTTCATCAACCCTCAGGAGAAAGCAGGGCCTCCGCTTTATATGGCGCAGTCAGGCAGCGCGCAGTCCAGCTGAATGTTTTGGTGTGGCCGTGAGGTCAGCAGTGGTAGCAGGTGGGTTGTGAGTGTCAGGAGCCAAGCCGTCCACGGGGTAGAAAAAAAAAACCGCTCGCTTCGTGCAGGTCCAAGAAAGTAGCGGCACAGGGGCTCATCGAGGCAGCGGTCTGTAGTAGTCACAACATAGGGAGCGATTTGGCTGTAAAATCAGTCTTTCCGTAGCGGTGGTGGCATTCTTTGCACGACACCAGAAGAGTCCCTAATGATTGGATATATGTAGAATCTGTAGGCAAGAAAGTGAATAGCGTGGCGCATGTATCTAAACGGGTTGTCACCACGGCCTGCTTCAACACATTCAGCTACACCATCTTCGGTTGGCCCAGTGAGAAACGTGGTGCTACAGATGTGGTGGTCCATCCTTCCTGATCCGCCGCGACAAGTGCAGCGGTCCAGATGGCACGCATTACCATTGCACCTAGTCAGAGCTCCCACCACGCACTGCATAAGGGAGCATGTTTTCTCTTTTGCCATCATCGTCCCTCCAAGATGCCCTCTCCTCGTCTTACTCATGGTTGTAGGCGCCATGCAGGGTCGATTCAAACGTAGGCTGATTGCAAAGGAGACAACAGTATGCATCCAACTATCACTATGAGGTGCATCAGCTGACCGTGTCTCCTGACCAAGTTTGTATTGGAACTTGATTTGGCTGTCCCCTCTTCCTTACCTAAATGTGGTATACTGACAGCCAGATTCAGGAAGGAGAACTACATGGCCTTGTTGCCGAGCCGAATGGAGAGTTCCAAGCCGTAATTTTAATTTCCAAAAATAGGCAGTACCTAGCACTGTCATAAATATGTAGAAACATAATGTTGGGCCAGTTCCTGTGGAGCTTTATCGTTATTGTGCGTTCCACAGGTGCATCTTCAAGACAAGCGGACTTCTGGAGCTGTATATCTATGGTCAAGGGTCCTGCAAATGTCCTTTGTATGAAGTGCCCATTGTGGGTGAATGTGCCGTGTCCTGCCCTGAGGCACACCAAGCAACTTGGACCGGAACCCACATTTTTCCTCCTCCACTGTTGTCCAAACGCGGCTCCAGGGCGCCAATGTTTTCGCCTCACTCCTCTTCCACTACCACCATCCATCTCGAGCCTCCACAAGTACTCTGCTTCCATCATAACCAAAAGTGTGTAGGGCACAGCTGTGTCCCTCATTTATCTAACACCTGTCTTGCCTCGTCTAACGAAGTCACACAGGGGAGGAACTGCTCACGCGTCAAGCAGCAAGAAATCTATGTTTGGATCTTTCCTCCGCGCCAACTTGCTAATCTGAACCATGTTGATGGACAATGGGAGGAAACATGGTGTCCACTGTCAGCACCGATTAGGGAATGGTCCATGCACTCCTGCATGCGCATATGTTTTTTTCAATCAGGTTGTGAAAAGTGTGTTTCCTGAAGTCTTCCACCGCTCTTCCCAAAGATTCTCTGAAAAAATGGCCAGGGAACCTGGTGCATTTGGCACTTCATCCATATCCTACAAATCCAGGAACGCCCATTCCTCGAGTTTGCAGTGGCAGAATGGCCTCGGACTCCAAACACTCTGATTATGCGATGTTTCCCACCCGTTGGAATTACCAGCCTGCACATTATTGACCGACTGTAAATGAACATGATAAAAGTCCATTAACGATTTTTTGATGATCCAGGCGGATAGGAGTATCTCCCCTGTTAAACTTAGATGTTATGCCAGTGGCATTTCATGGCGTGACACCTGCCGTTTGCTAAGGCCCTTTGAAAGGAGGCAACGTTATTTGTCGTGTTCTCCAGGACTACGGGATGAATAACTTCAAGCCACTGGCTTCATGTTCTGGTGAACAGATTGCATAAAAAAATCTGTCTGAGGCAGCTACTGGAGACGTTGCTACGTACATCTCGTGTGCCACATGAGTTCTGGTGGGACTGAAATGGAGGAGGAGTGATAGGACATTGGAGCAGAAGGCTTTGTCTGGGAGAAATGAGTGGATTTATTCTACTCCGAGAGTTGAACAAGAGATGGAGGAGCAGGAGCAGCAGGAGGAGGTATGAAATGGAGAAAGGAAGATGATGCAGTATGACCGCCTCAAGTGCACCGTGCATATACAGTTGAAGTATTGATGCAGTGGAAACCCCTGGGGAAGTCCCTTGTGCAGGTTAGGCCGCGCTAGCAATGCTGATGTTGCCCTGGCTAGTGACTAGCCGAATAGTCACCATCCGGGGCAGAGGATGACTTCTGGCTCTCCACCCTATTGGAACCCTTAGCGCTACCGGTCGCAAAATGGGAGCTTTTTCCCCAGCTGCTGAGAGGAGACAAACCTCGAATACTATAGGTAAATCCTCCGTAGTAATTTGGTCCGCTGCCTATGTGCGGCATTGTTCCCTCCTCTGACAGGTCTGATCGAGGGGATCTTCAGCGCTCACGTTACTACTTCCGCGGCTGCTGGGGGAAGGTGAGGGTGGTAGTGATAGCAGTACCAGCTCCATCAGCAGCAACCTAAGTCTTGGAGTCACTACTGATGAGCATTGATTCCTTCATCCAGCCTAGTTAGTAGGGCAAGTCGCCAGCAACAGCAGCAGCAGGACCTGGAGCAGACCCTGAACCAACAGGTGTGGCCTACTTGGTGACAGCACTCTGCCACCCCAGTTAGAAAATCCCTGGACTACTGGGCAGCCAAAACTGTATGTTTGCCCGCAACTTGCCGAGTTTGGCAGTGGAGAAGCTGTCCTGCTGGCCAGTATGTGCATCAGAGTGGCGTGTTCAGTGCGGCGGGCTTCGTTACCCCATGAGAACCCGCTTGTCCACGGGAAATGTGGAACGACTGACCTTTTTTTCAAGATGAATCAGCGTGGATCGGCCAGGAATTTCCACACACCAATGCCTTAGGCGTCAGACAAACATCAAGCCATGACGCCTCACCCAAAACTGTGAGAAATGAGTCCGGATTCAAACTACCTGCCTCAGGCCATTGGGGGGGGGGGGGGGGGGGGGGGGGGGGGGGGGGCTATTCTGATGCCCCCACCCGCCTGATGCCACACATCTGCTGCCAGTTTCTCCATCTGCCTACCACCATCCAGAGGCGTAACTTCAAGCACAAGGGCCCTGGTGCAAAAAGTGAAATGGGGCCCCCGAGTTACCATGCACCATTTACAATGCTGGTGTCTTCTTATGGGCAGGAGAGGCTTTTTGGCCCCCTCCAGGCCGCAGGCCCGGTAGCGACTCAACGCTGCACCCCCTGTAGCTACGCCCTGCCCACCCATCTTTACCAGGGACTGGTATTGCCTCACCCACCATCCACACTCTGTCATTGTTGCCACTCTATGACCTCATGCTGCTGCTGCTGTGCTGGTGGCCAAGTGACATCCACCACTGTGTCATTGAGCCACTCTCTGACCTCATGCTGTTGCTCCCTGCCACCGTCACCTCCACTCTCTGTCATTGGCCACACTTTCGCCTACTGCCTGTTATTGCCACCCTACATAATGTCATTGTGCCACTGCCATGGAACCACATGCTGCTGCTAGACCAGTGACCTCCACACTGTGTCCATTGTGCCACTCTGTGGCCCTCACTCCAGTTTTTGCCACCTCACAGAATGTCATTGTGCCACTGCCTGACCTCATGTATGCTGCTGCCCGTGACCCTCCACACTGTGTCATTGTGCCACTCTGGTGGCCCTACTCCTGTTTTTGCCACCTCCAAGGAATGTCTTTGTGCCTCTGCCTGACCTCATGCAGCTGCTGGCCTGACTCCAACACTGTGTCATTGTGCCACTCTGTGGCCTACACCAGTTTTTGCCATCTCCAGAATGTCAATTGTGCCAATGCTGACATCATGCTGCTGTTGCGTGACCTCCACACTGTGTCATTGTGCCACCGGGGGCATACTCCTGTTTTTGCCACCTCCTGAATGTCATTGTGCCACTGACTGACCTCATGCTGCTGTTGCCGTGACCTCCGCACTGTGTCATTTTGCCACTCTGTGGCCTACTCCTGTTTTTGCCACCTCCAGAATGTCATTGTGCCACTGTCTGGCCTCAAGCTGCTGTGGCTGCTGCCGCCCACCTCCACACTCTGTCACTGATGTTGCCACTGAGCTCTCAGCTTGTTTTTTTCCAGCTTTCGCTGCCATGACTTTATCAGGCTACATTCCCGCTTCAGTTTTTTGGTCAGTTTTGCCCTCTTAAGTGCCCAGGGAATTTTATAGTGAAGCTATTCTAAGAGTGGCGGCAGTCATGTGCGTGTCATACTAAAACACAACATTGTATGAAGATCAAACCAAGCTCCTTCTGCATATTTAAGCATGGTACACCGTTCTACAGCACCTTGCAGGCTTTGTGCAGCCTGGAAATAGCAGTTTTTTAATGCGATTCGTCCTGAAGTAATTCAGACCAAAACAAATTTTGTCGGAAAATTAGGCGAAGTCACCGAATCGAATTTTTGAGAAATTCGCCCATCTCTAATTCAGAACCATTTAAATTTTTCACTCTTTGTTTCATTGCAGCCATTTGGTAAAATCAAAAACGTTCATTTTTTTGCTGATTAATGTACACTCTGCACCCCCCATCTTGAAAGTAAAAAAACAGAAATGTAGATTTTTTTTTTTTGCAAGTTTATTAAACAAGAAAAACTGAAATATCACATGGTTTTAAGTATTCAGACCCTTTGCTCAGTATTGAGTAGAAGCACCCTTTTGAGCTAGTACAGCCATGAGTCTTCTTGGGACAAGTTTTTCACACCTGGATTTGGGGATCCTCTGCCATTCTTCCTTGCAGATCCTCTCCAGTTCCCTCAGGTTCGATGGTAAACGTTGGTGGACAGCCATTTTCAAGTCTCTCCAGAGATGTTCAATTGGGTTTAGGTCAGGGCTCGGGGTGGGCCAGTCAAGAATGGTCACAGAGTTGTTCTGAAGCCACTGCTTTGTTATTTTAGCTGTGTGCTTAAGGTCATTGTCTTGTTAGAAGATGAACCTTCAGGCCCGTCTGAGGTCCAGAGCGTCTGGAAGAGGTTTCATCTAGAATATCTCTGTACTTGGCCGAATTCAACTTCACCTTCAATTGCAACCAGTCGTCCTGTCCCTGCAGCTGAAAAACACCCCCATAGCATGATGCTGCCACCACCATGTTTCACTGTTGGGATTGTATTGGGCAGGTGATGAGCAGTGCCTGGTTTTCTCCACACATAATGCTTAGAATTAACACCAAAAAGTTAAATCTTCGTCTCATCAGACCAGAGAATCTTATTTCTCATAGTCTGGGAAACCTTCATGCCCGGGCCTTTCATTTGCCCTTGCAATAGGACGGGGCTTCCGTCGGAACACTTGCAAAAAGCCCCGACTGGGGGGGGCCCCAGTGATAGTTACTTTGTGGAACTTTCTAAAAAGCCCTTTCTCCCTTCGGGAGCTCAGCCCAGTGATCTGGGGGTTTCTTCTTTACCTCTCCACCAAGGCTCTTCTCCCTTTAATTGCTTATTTTGGGGGAACCCGGGGTTCGGGGAAAAAATTGGGGTTTCCGTCCCAAAACTTCTTCCATTTAAGGATTAGGGAGGCCACTGTCCCTTTTAGGAACATTGAGTGCTGCAGAAACTTTTTTTGAAACCCTTTGGGCCAGGCTGTCCCCTTGCCAAATTCTTTAGAGCCCTCGGTTCAAATATTTTATCAAAAGATGTTTAAGTGCCCACGTTTTTTCAACGGGATCTCAATAGGGCAGTACTATGTTTTCCTTTTACCTCTCAATGAGCCTCCGGCCTCTCACTGGGTCAACAGACCTCCTTTTTTCCGAGAGAAAAAAATAAAAAAAAACCCCCCCTGCAGGCGACTTCTTATGACACCCTTTTTCCACTTTTTCTCTTTGAAAAAAAACTTTCGTAACCCAGAAAAATTTTATAATATTTCTTTTGAGCTTGTACTAATGCCCTTTTTGGGAAAAAAAAAATAAAAACAACTGTTACACTTTAAAGGGGGAAAACTTGTAAAGCTTTGTCCCTTTTGCCCAGCCCCATAAGCACCCTTTGGAAATTTTTTTTGCGGGTTTTTCCGGGTCCCATTTAATTGTGTTTTACACTATAGCATTTCAGAGTAAGACAGCGCGTAAAATTGTGACAGGTAGGGGGGGAAAGCTGCCACAGCTGGGAGTCCAATATGCAGCTTCTCCCTGCCCTCTCTGCTTAAAGAGAACCTGTCACATAGATTATGCCCCCCTTGCTGAGGACAATAGAAGCTAGTGACAGACCTGCTGTTTCCAGCGCGGGGTCCCTGAGTCTGTAAGATGCCGCCGTTACAGAGCATTTAATGCTCAAAGCTGGCAGTTTGTAGTCAGAAAAGAGTCCCGTTTATTCATAAGCAGGCGTTTACCCCACCTACCAGCCGCTAACTCCTCCCACTTACAGGTAATTTTATTTATTAGTGTATGTTCACACAGTTGATTTGGATGCTTATTTTTAAGCGCAGAAATCAGCATCCAATTCTTGTCCAAAAGCGCGGTACACTTTGTGCAAAACGTTTTGGATGCTGTTTTGAAGCTCTCCATTGTTTTCTACGGGCATACTGCTTGCCAAAAATGTCTCAAGAATTGACATGGCACTTATCTTTCAGCACCCAGAATCGACGCAGCTGTTAAATAGGAATCAATGGAAATGAGCTGGAGGTGTAGTATAATAATTGTTTTACCCTGTTTTGGGGACAGAATCTGCCCCAAAACAGATAAAAAACATTGTGTGAACATACCCTTACTATGGATAGGTAAAAGGCTGTTACTATGGGTGGGCGGTGCTAATGAATAAACTGCACTCTGCAAACTGTGTGATTTGAGTATGAAATTCTCTGAAACTACTGCATCTTACCGAACAAGGAACACACCGCTGGAAACTGGTCCAGATGTATGAAAGTTACAGTGTCATTTTTCTGGAGTAGTTTACAACAGAAATACTGTTGTGCACCATGGAGGACATATTTATAAAAGATTTGCACCTAAACGAATAACTCTGTACGACACTTTAGGCTGCTTCATTCGACAGTGAGCATGTCTATACCTATTCAAACAACTCATTTCTGCACCTCACATGCCTAAAAGTGTCGCAATTAATGTGACATTAGCTTTACTTTTTTAGAATGGCTAAGAGTAAACTTGTCACAGTGTAGGACACTTTTTTTGGCGCACAGGCAGCAACATGACAAATGTATGAAGTGCCGTGCAACACTTACAAACAGAAGCATGTACTCTACACCATCGCAGTACTGCATAAGACAGTTTAGACAGCAACACTTTTCATACATCTGGAACAATGTGTCTGTCACAAGTTTGTGCTGCCCTCAGCAAAGACAGAACAAGCTATGTGACAGGTTCCGTTTAATTGAGAGCAGACTTGGACTGGCCCACAGGGCAGTAAGGGAAAACCCTTCGGCTAGGTTTACACGGTGTATTTGCGGGGCGTAATTACGCCCTGCAATTATGCCGTGTGGCCGGGGGCGGGAGCGGGTGTGGGTGCGGGGGGCCGGCACCTCGCCGGCCCATAGACTTGTATTACCAGCGCCGCGTATACGCCACTGGTAATTCACATGTCACTTATCTCCCCCCTTGGCGTATTCGCCGAGCAGGGAGAGGAGACGTAATCCATAGTTCTCTATGAGAACTGTGGATTACCGTAATGACTGGGACGTTTTCAGCCCGTAATTTGCGCACTCCGGCGCGTAATTACGGACTGAAATATGTCCAGTTTTAAGCCGTGTGAACATGGCCTTAGACATGATGGACCCCTTTTTAGGGAGAAAGGCAGAGAAAAAATGGCAGAAACCAAGAGGCAAAGTGCAAGAGTCAGGTGCAGTATATGCAGTCTTGTACAGTAGATGTAGGATGAGCCCCAAAAATTAACTCTATTGATAGGTCCCAAAAATCAACTCCATTGATGGGTCCCAAAAATCAACTCCATTGATGGGTCCCAAAAATCAACTCCATTGATGGGTCCCAAGAATCAACTCCATTGATGGAACCTAAGAATCAACTCCACTGGTGGGCCCCAAGAACCAACTCCACTGGTGGGCCCCAAGAACCAACTCCACTGGTTGTCTCCAAGAATCTACTCCACTGGCGGGTCCCAAGAATCTACTCCACTGGTGGGTCCCAAGAACCAACTCTACTGGTGAGCCTAAGACACTGACTGAGAGGCCCCTTCCCATAGGCAAACAGGGGAGACACCTGTCAATTAAGCTAAGGAGGCAGGGAGAAACCACACAACAGACTCATCACTTTCGGCTGCTCTGTGTCTCAGCTCAGTTTTATGGAGTGATTTACGCTGAAATGTAGAATTTCTGGGTAAAACCCACATTGCTTGGACCAGAAAACCTGTAGGTACTTCATGTTGCCTGTTTTTTGGGCAACATGAACCAGCTGACAGGATTGCTTTAAGGCCTAAATTCTGCTTTATTCTTAAGAGATTAATACATTTCAAAAAGTCTACACATTTTATACAAACACATTTTTTAAAAATAATTAATCTGTACTGTAGAAAACATTATTACTATAATAATTTCCTGTAATAATTGTTTTAATGAGTGTTTTGGTTTCTTTTTGCTATATTTTTGCACAGTAAGAATTGGCTGAATTGTTATGATCCTGGAGTGACTTCTGTGGTCAGCTTTTCACTCGAAAGAACAAGCCTAATTATCTCCAAGAGATTTCATCAAGCAACAATGTGCATGAGATGTTTCATGGAAGTCCACAACAACTTTTGGTATGGTTCTGCAGTCATGACCCATAATACCCAATGGAGGACACAATATCCAGGATAATTTACAAGGGGCCATAAAAACACTGATAAGACGTGCCAGACAAAAATAATGGGGCAGATTTATCAATACTGTCTATGCGCCAAATTTATCATAGTGTTAATAAATCTGGTGCAGGTTAAAACTGTCTAGTCTAATGTTACATCTTTTTTAACTCTGCTTACTTTATGCCACTAACTGTGCCAAAATTTTGGTACATTTCTTGGTGCACGGAAGTGCATGCTAAGCCTCACCCCATTTCTAATAAACCCTGCTATTTTGGCAGATAAGACATATAGGTGTCTAGAAAGTAGACAATAAATGTGGTGTAAAGTCTGTACAATATTATTTTTGGCACATATTGCACCAGAATTCAGGTGCAACTGCCTTGATAAATGTGTCCCAACGTCTTTTTGCAAGTTACCTAACCACATAAACCTATGTTCTTTGTTCTATTTCCAGTGGATACTAGAGATCAAGCATATTGAAATGAAACATTCCTGACCCCTGTTTGTCAGTTTACAGTTGGGAAGCCTCCATACACATAGGATAGTTGGCTTTTCTTTGACTTTTTTAGAGAACTTTTAACTTAAAGGGGTATTCTCACCATGCTTCACAGCCAGCTTCAGGCTCCTACTTCCTTGATAGGCTGTGAGCAGTGATTGGCAAATCAGCTATGCTATTCCCAGCTGAGCCTGTTAGGCCGTGTTCACACGGCTTATTCCCGACGGATTTGTGCGCCGTATTGAGCGCACAAATCCGCCGTGAATAAGGGGCGGGACGGGGGCGGGGCCGGAGCGCCCCCGGCCCCATAGACAATGCATTGTTTACGGCGCGTCCGCGCCGTAAATAATGTGCATGTCACTTTCTCCCCCCGCGGCGGATTTGCCGAGCGGGGAGGAGCGACGGATTCCACTGTTCTCAATGAGAGCAGTGGATTACCGTAATTGCTGCTGCGGATTGGCGCCGTACTGAAGCGCAAATCCGGCGCGCAGTACGGCGCCAATCCGCGGCAGAATAAGCCATGTGAACGGGGCCTTAGAGGGACAGTGATGATGGAATGGTCTGAACAGCAGGGCACAAGTCTACAGAGCTCTATAGGATTAAGATTTTTCAGTAAGAAACATAAACAAGCTCCTGTGCTGCTGATAAGACACAGCAGGGGAAGTCATCACTATTGTGGGCCATGCTCTAGAGCCTGTTAGAGCACAGAGAGGTGGTCGGTAACCTAGAGAAGCCGCTGTACACAAGCAGGAGATAAGTGCTTGAGCTCTAAAGGAAGGCAAAATCAGAACAGCAATGTGTTATAGTCTTTATTTAACTTTGCCTACATGTTTTAAGCTAATCTACGTAGTGAGAATACCCCTTAATATCAACTCAAGGTCCCTTCACATCATGTCTTGAAGAACCACTAATCCAGAAAAAATGTATGCTTGTGTTTAATAAATAAATATGTACAGTGGAGTAAATCTCCCAAATGTAACCTTAACAAAACCAGACGGTGTTATTGTGGAAAGCATCACTAAGACTGTTGGGAGTTAAGTCATGTATTATTATTATTATTATTTATTTTAGAGCGCCATTAATTCCAGGGTGCTGTACATTTAAGGGGAATTACATACATAACAAATGTGGAACAATTACAATGGTGACAAAAATGACTAGTAACTGAAACAGAGAGGAAAGAGGACCCTGCCCGCGAGGGCTTACAATCTACAAGGAAGAAGGGGAGAGACAGAAGGTGTGGGGCAGACATGCTTGCGGGCCGGTATAGTGGTGGTGGGGTTAGTGTGGGTTGTAGGCTATCCTGAAGAGATGGGTTTTCAGGTTGCTTTTGAAACTGGTGAAAGTTGGGGAGAGTCTGATGTTTTGGGTTAAGGAGTTCCAGAGTGTGGGTGAAGCACAGGAGAAGTCTTGGAGACGGTTATGTGAGGAGCTGATGAGAGGGGAGCAGAGGAGAAGGTCCTGTGAGGAGCGGAGATTGCGTGAGGGGCGGTATCTGGAAATTAGGGCAGAGATGTATGGAGGGGAGAGGTTATGGAGAGCCTTGTAGGTCAGGGTTAGTAATTTGAACTGGATTCGTTGGGCAATGGGAAGCCAGTGAAGGGATTGCAGAGGGAGAGGCAGAGGAGTTTCGAGGAGAGAGGTGAATCAGACGGGGAGCAGAGTTTAGGATAGATTTGAGGGGAGCGAGGGTGCTAACTGGGAGGCCACAGAGAAGGATGTTGCAGTAGTCTAGGTAGGAGATGGCGAGGGCGTGGAGTTGAGATAGTGTCAGAGTTGAGGAATGGGCGGATGCGTGAAATATTTTTCAGGTGGAGGCGGCAGGCAGAGGTGAGGGCTTGGATGTGTGGTTTGAAGGATAAAGAGGAGTCAAAGGTTATCCCAAGGCAGCGGACTTGTGGAGCTGGTGAGAGGGTGTGGCCATTAACAGTGATAGAGAGATCAGGAGGAGGGGTAGAGGGGATGGTGGAAAGATGATGAATTCTGTTTTATCTACATTTAGTTTAAGCGACGGGGAGGAGAAGAAGGAGGAAATGGATGATAGGCATTTTGGGATCCGGGAGAGAATAGAGTTAATGTCAGGACCGGAGATATAAAGCTGGGTGTCGTCCGCGTACAGGTGGTAGTTAAAGCCATGCGAAGCTATGAGCTGACCCAGACCAAGAGTGTAGATAGAGAAGAGGAGTGGGCCCAGGACAGACCTCTGGGGGACACCAACAGAGAGCGGGTGGGAGGAGGAGGTGGCGCGTGAGTGAGAGACGCTGAATGTCCGTTCAGAGAGGTATGAAGAGATCCAGGAGAGGGCCAGGTCCGTGATGGCGAGGGAGGAGAGGATTTGTAGCAGGATGGCGTGGTCGACAGTGTCAAAGGCACTCACTAAGGCTGTGTTCACTTCTTTGTCCTGTTTACATGGCCACTTTTTTGAAAAAAAAGTGAAAAAAATTCTAAATTTTAATAAAGACTACAAAGTCAATTGCAAACAGTAAGAAAATGGAGTTTTCAGAAAGATGGAGAAAATATTAACTGGTCCTAAGATAAAAAAAACAAAACAATTTTCTTCCTGACAGACCTATTTTTGAAATCTTACTTTGTGTAAGTATAACTTTTTAATGCTTTTACCTATGCATGTGATTCAGAGACAGTTTTCTTGTAACACATTGTGCTTTACGTTAGTAAGAAATTTTGGCACTTATAATCCCTGTTTTCTTTGTGAGAAATACCAAAATTTTGTGAAAATTTGGAAAAATTTGTCATTTTCAAAGCTCTAAAATTTCTGCGTGCAACACATATAATTATGCACAACAAAATAGTTTATAAATGGCATCTACCATATCTCTGCTGTAGGTTGGCATCATCTTTTAAATGTCTTTTTATTTTTTTATTAGGGGGCTTAGAAATTTAGTAGTAATTTTTTACATTTTGAAGAAAATTTGTAACATTGTTATTTTTAAAGATCAATCCAGTTCTGATCTGGTTTTGAGGAGGCTGTATGTAAGATACCCCCATAAATAACTCCATCAAAACAGTATTTACGAAGTTTATTACAGAAATTTTTGCAGATTTAAAATTTTTATCCATTATTAACTGGAACACGGTAGATGTGACTATGGAAATGCAACTTAATATTGATTCCCCTAATTCTACCATTTTTAGAGATATCCCAAATGTGGCCCTAGTGCGCTATTTGGCTCAACCACAAGCCTCAGAATAGGAGGAGCACCTACTTGACTCTGGGGTCTCATTTTAAATACGATTTTATTTAGGTGCCATTTCATGTTTGCTGATGCCCTAAAGTGCTAAAACTTAATAAACTCACCTAAAAAGACCCCATATTGGAAACTACACCCCTTAAGGAATATATCTAGTAGTGAGTATATTGACCTCCACATGTGTTTCACAAATTGTTTTAGGCTGTGAAAATAAAAAATTTGTTTTTCTTCCAAAAATCTGCAAATTTAGCTGAAAAGGTTTCATGTTTACAAAGAATCCTGGAAAAAAGCACCCCAAATTTTGTTACGCTATTTCTTCTAAGTCTGACAATACCCTATATGTGGGTGTAAATTGCTGTTTTGGTGCATGGCAGGGCATATTTGACTTTTGGAAGGCAGATTTTGGTGCGGCCATGTCGCATTTGCAAAGCCCCCAAAGTACCAGAACAGGTGAAACCTTCCAGAAGTCGCCCTATTTTGGATTTAACACCCCTCATGGATCTCATCTAGGGGTGTATTGGGTATTTTGGGTATACAGGTGTTCCATAGTTTTTTTTCGCATTGGGCCAACTTTACTAAGTGGGTTGGTACAGTTACAATAATATAAATTTTACAAGTTTTTATGTTTTATTACTTTTACACAATAGAAATGCATTTAGAAAAAACTGTTTTGATGTTGTTACAGTCTGAGTGTAACGGTGCGGCGCTGACAGACGTACGCCGAAGCGCCGACCGCAGACATCCGGGTGTGGATCCTCTGTGATCACCGCAGGCGAGGTGGTAGCTGGAGGACCACGCCAGGGAGTGGAGTCTAAGGGGCCCCTGGTCTTCGCCAGAGCCTGCCGCAAAGCGGGATGGACTTGGCTGCGGGACCCCCAGGTCACTACCCCTGACGTGGCTACCTGCGGTGACAGCCGGGGTGCAAGACAGGAATCCAGGCGGTGGAATACAGGAACACAGGAACATGTACAGCAGGATACAGGAGGGTTAAACGTACACATAGCACCACAGGATACGGCAGGAACTGGACGGGTAACACATCAGGTACAGACCAGGGAACACGGCAGGAACAGGAGAGCACATACAGGACAGGAACACAGCAGGATACAGGAGACACAGACACAACGGACGGACGGCCAGGAGCTCAGATGACCAAGACACTGGACCAGCATCTCAGGGGTTAAAGGCTCCAACAGCAGACCTGAGATGCTGGCAGGAGCTCAAGATGGAAAGCAGCTGGACACAGCAACAGACTGCAATGAACTGAGCCAGAGCAGAGGCAGGAACCTCCTCTTATAGGCAGGGGTCAGAAGTAAAGAGGAAGTAGACAGAGTCAAGTAACCAATAAAAGACATGAAACTGCAGCGCGCGCGCCCTAAGAGGAACAGAGCACACACAGGACCCCAGGAAGCAACAGAACAGGACAGGACAGGTAAGCACAGGAAGGCACGACACGCCGACGGCGCAAGGCAGGGAACCGCGGCGTGAACCGTGACACTGAGAGCCATAACTTTTTTATTTTGCTGTGTATGGAACTGTGTAGGGGCTTGGTTTTTGTGCAATTAAGGTTTTTGTGAGGCATTTTGAACACAATACAGCAATCCTGGTAGTGTTTTTTATTTGTATTGTTTACAGTAGTCACCATGCGGTATTTAAGACATGCTAGTTTTACTCAGCAGGTCGATATGATTACAGTGATACCCAATTTGTATATATTTTATGTTTTACTGCTTTTACACAATAAAAACACTTTTATTCAAACAGGAAAAAACATTTTTGCATCGCCGCTGTATGAGAGCCATAACTTTTTTATTTTTCTGTGTACGGAACTAGATCGTGGCAGCTAAGTGGTTATTCCTCCCCCTCCCCCAAAGTGATCTCTGGTTGGGGCCAATGCTGTGGGATGTCAGCTGTAATATACAGCTGACATATGACAGGATCGTGTGAAATCTGTTTTAGGCTATGTTCACACGACTTATTTCAGAACGTATTTACGTCGGATTGCCGATCGTAAATCCGTTCCGAAATCAGTTGCAAATAAGTGTCACTTAGTGTGGCACGTATTTCGCGACGGATTTACAATCCCCATTCATTATATGGGGTAAATCCGTTGCGAAATCCGGCCCAATAATTGACATGCACATTGTTTTTCCGGCCGTTTTGCGGCCACAAATCCGCGGCGGCAATACGGCACGGAAATACTTGTCGTCTGAACGATAACACGTATTTTCCATTAAAACCAATATTAAATGGCCTGCCACTTATTTCAGACTGATTTCGGAACGGATTTACGATCATAATACGGCGGCAAATCCGTTCCGAAATAAGCTGTGTGAACGGTATGCATACATCCAGGTGCGTTAACCGTCACACAACTTGAATGTATGGATACGACCAAGGTCGTTAAGGGGTTCATTTATGTGTTGCATGTACCTATATATTGTTTGACTTTGCAAACAAAAATAGGTTGGTGCATTCTTGCGGTTTTGGTATTTCTTTATTACACCCACTTGTAAACATGTGGTGTGTATGAACTCTCATCTTAGTTTTGAAAAGTACTTTTTTAGCATCTACTCCTATTTAGTTACTGGTTTGCATTTTTCTGCTTTTTTGTAAAGATGGTTGCATATATTAGGTTGTATTTTGATACACTGTATGTTGTCTTAAACATGTAGTTTGTGGTTGCACAGTAGCTTTTTGCATTGTACACTATGTAAAGTTGATACATTTGGGGATGACAGCAAAATATTGTATGTTCTCCATTCCAGTGTTTTAGAGAGCACAAGTTATTGTCCATGTTTGTGGTATATATACACATCTGCCTACAATATTATTTTTTTTGTATTTAAATGTCTACCAAAATGTGAGTTTTAGGCACACATTTTGTTTAAATCAATCAAGACAAATGCAGTTGTCACATTTGATTTAAAGGGGTTTTGCCACGATCTCATTTCATACCTCCTGTATCCAGCTCTTCAGCTCTGTGTGCTCAGAAGGGGGCGGGTGTGATTTGTTTGAATTGCATATCATGTGACCCAGCAGGATGACATCACCAGGACTTTCCTCTCTTTAGTCAAAGAAAGGTCTGTTTATGTGTAGAACTGTAAATGACTACATTGTAGCTCAGAGGTAAAACTTTTGCCTCCAGGCACAAGGGTCCTCGGTTCAAATCCCTGCAGGATCCAAACCTGTGGATTTTATTTCTCTTTATCAATGCACAAACCTGATTGAGGTTTATTTTTTTTTATTTATTTGCGCTGTTTGACTAATTACTAAGGAGTACAGAGGACGGGAGTAGAATGACAGCACCTGGGGTTTGAACACTCAGTAGCTGCTCAGAGGAGAGGTAATGTCTGAGCATGTGCAACCAGGACTGAGGAGCTCATAGCCCTGGTCGTATCCCCTGGAGATGAGCTGTAAACAATGGATCACTAAAGGAGCAGCTAAAACAAAAACGGTCCAGTATTTTTAATAATGATGAATGGTGAAAATGTTTATTATTTAATTTACAAACTTCCCACCTCAATTTTACTTCGTGGAAAAACCCCTTTAATAGGCAATATACACCGTGTTCCAAATTATTATGCAAATGTGATTCAAGTGTCATAAAAACTTAGGGCGACATTTATGAATTCGCATACACCACTTTTGTAACTTGGTGCCGACATATGACAGTATGAATGTTAGTGTTATGTGCCAAACTTTGTATGGCAGTTTCACACCAAATTTTGGTGCATTAAAATGTGTCATCAGGCGCACATTGCGCCACGTTTGGCCATATGCCTGTTCATACATCTATAGAACCGGCAAAATGTGGCAAAAAAAAAGTGCCAAAGGAAAATTCATAATTGTCGCTCTTATTTTTTTTTTTTCAATTAAGCTCATGGATATTATTGTGTCTCAGGACTCTCTGGATCACTGAAGTCAATCTCAAACATCTGAGATACATAGTTTGCCTGGTGTGCCCTATTAAAAGAAACCTACTTAAGGGTGCTTTTACACAGTATGTTTTTGGTGTGTTTTTTTTTTTTACATAAATGCACAGCATTAAACTACCTTTTTTGCTGTGCATTTCTGCAAAGAAAGTACCCAAAAAATGCATAAAGGACGCAGTGTGAAAGCACCTTAAGTGCTCTACCTGTTCCAGCATTAAAGCGCCTGGATTTGCCGTACCGAAGCTATAAATGTGTCGATTTGTACGGTTGTAGTGCAACATACCTCCAGCACGTCCCCCGATCTCAGGCGCATTACAAACTGCCACAGGTGCTTTGTAATGTGCTTGTTATTGGAGTGCGCCTGGTTTAACATCGAGCGAGTGTGGCCGTCCATACATGTTGTCCTTTATGAATATATGTGCATGAAGAAAAAGACCAAAGTGCAATTTATGGACTGTGCATATGTTAAACTTTTATTGTTAATAAGTGTAGGTTCTGGAGATTAAGGTTCTGGAGTTTAAGGCAAAAATGTATGGGGGGGGGGGGGTACAGGTCACGGAGAGCATTATGTGTCATGTTAAGTAACTTGGCAATGGGTAGCCACTGAAGGGATTGGCAGAGGGGAGAGGGAAGGAAAGAGGTGGATTCGACGGACAACGGAATTGAGGATGGAGTGAAGGGGAGCAAGAGTACTAGATGGGAGGCCACAGAAAAGAGTATTGCAGCAATCCAGGTGTGGGATGATGAGAGCATAAACAAGCAATTTTATAGAGTTAAAGTCAAGAAAGGAGTGGATTTGGGAAATATTTTTCAGGCGGAGGTGGCAGAAGGGGATCATGACTTGGATGTGCGCTTTCAAAGGCTGGGCAGAGTCTAGGGTTATCCTGCACCATATAATACAAACCTGTATCTCACAGCACTCAGCTTATCTCTCCCTATCATATGTTTCCAAATAGGGTGACATAAATCATCTTATAAATTCCCTTAACGGGTTAGAGTTGGGGTAGAGCTGGAGCTAGGGTTACGGTTCTAACTTAGAACCCTTACCCCTAACTCTGACATTACCCCTAATTCCAACCTTACTCCTAACTTTGGCCCAACAGTTAGTTCCAACTCTATCCCAGAAGTGCTGTAGAGCTGTAAATTAACACATAAAAAAAACATACAACACCCTAAGGGGCCAAAGGAGGACACTTACCTTCCTTGGAGCATGAGAGGCTAGACTGTATAATCTAGAATTTTATAACGATTCTCCGGCACGACTGCTACACTTGCCGACTCTCCCATAATGAAGAGCACAGTTCCAGGGATTTAGGGCATATGCCCTGGATCCCCAAGACATAGGTCAGCCTGCCCTGGACCATGGGACAACCCCTAAAATCCGAGACAGGATCTGGGAGGTTTGAAAGATATGACACAGACTGCCCTTTATGCCCCCTCACACGAACTGCCCCTTATGTCCTCTCTCTATAGCTCTCTCACACACACAAACTTCTCTTTATGCCCCTTAATATGCTGTATCTGATGTCCTCCTTCTCTCACACACACAGATTGCTTCTTATGCCTCCCACATACGCAGTGCCTATTTTGCCTTGTGTGGCATCCCCATTGCTTTTGGATCTGCTTCTGACTTTGGCTAAAAAAAAAAATTGATTGAAAAATTGCCACAAAAATTGCGGATTTCTTCCAAAACACACTGGCCAAGATGTATGACAGTTGCTGCACCAGTTTTCTGTTTTAGGGTACAACATAAATAATGGTGTGCACCATATCTGATATATTCCTGAAGCACTTGTGCCAAAAAGAATGATCACTGGGGCATACTATGCTTTACTGCTGCGAAAATTACAGGAGGCCATCAAAACCAAGACATGTGGCATGGTCACCAGAGGTGTCTGCCTTCTGCAAGACTATGCACCAGTTCACAACTCACATGTTGTCCAAATGGAAGCATGCTCCTGTGGCTTTGAAATTCTACCGTATCCCCTTTATTCACTCTACCTTGCATCATCAGACTTTCACCTCTTTCCAACAATGAAGTTATTTTTTTAAGGGCAAGCATTTTCCAGATGAAGAGACTTATTTCCAAAGTCACAACGTGGCTTTTGGAGCAACCTGTCGACTTCTACACGCGAGGTGTTAACAGTTGCTTAAAGAGATGGGGGAAGTGTGTGTCCCTAGGTGGCACCAAGGTAGAGGAGGACTAATAACTGTCTCATTGTTCTCAGTTCACAGGAAGTGGGTCAGGGGAAATCTTAACGAATGTTCCTCATATACATAGAGCAAATGTTTCACTTTACATATTACAATCATTCTGTTACTAAACATACTGTATCACACTATACCAAGACCATCAATACCAATAATCTTGCTACGTAAGAAGCAAATAATACTGCCATATCATGACCACATACAAACACCACATAGAGACTACCAGTTGTACACAGGTGTTTTGCAGACCGTATAAGGAATTACACTGCAGTTACATCCACGCAGTAACTCACAGATGACAGCTTCTCTGATGGATTTCATTCCCTTCCACTTTTTTTAAATCCAATCATGGCTTGCCACTGCAGAATTAACCACACTAACATCTTAGATTCCTCCTTTTTTCAGCATCTCCATACCTTTTCCCCCACACCTATAAACTCCCCATTTTCAGTGCCCCAGATTATAATAATGATCTTCTTGGTGCCCAACACAGTAATCGTGACTCTAAAAGTGCTGCCAAGTAGTTATAGGGTCCTCTTTTGTGTTTTTAGTTGTAGTTTTTTGTTTCCCAAATAGATGGGTACACCAAATAGCAGGTAGGTACATCCCCCTATTTAGTATATAGGGAACGTAGAGAGATAGGTAGACATCCTTTTAGTTAAGTAGACACTAATTAGGCATGTAGCCGAAAAACTAGTTAGGCAGCTAATAAAGCAGACCCCTCCAATTAGTTAGGTGAGAACCTATATTAGATCGACAGGTAGGTAAGACCCCTCTTAGGTAAAAAGATAGGAAAGACTCCCCAACTAGGTACATATGCAAGAGCTCCATTAGGTAGTTAGGCCCCTAAATAAATATGTAGGTAGCTAGTTAAATAAGACTTCTATTAGGTAGGTGTCCCCCATTAGACCCACATATAGTACAGACTAATTTACAGCTCTGTGGCTCAGTATTATATAAGTATAGTGTGCACTGACTGCCAGCTCTGTAGGACAGTCCACACTATACATAAATAATACTAACCCACAAAGCTGGCCATCAGTCTGCACTATAACCAATATTGACCCACAGGGGTGACTATTAGTGTATACATCTAGGAGGAGGAGGAACCACATCAGGTGTGGGGTTGTCTCCTGCAGCCTTGACCCTCCTCCCCCCCCCACAGAGTACTGTTACAGCAGCGGCACATGGGCAAGTATGACCGCTTTGACTCCTAAGTCTACAACACTGGGCTCGAGGCAAAAGCCATTTTATCCGAGGCATGAACCATGGATGAAACTGATTCTCGTAGTGGGACCCCCAACTACCCAATATTGATGGCTTGTTATTGTTTTTGACAATCTATAAAAAATTGCCAAAAAAATCTATTTAAAAAAATTTATATTTAACTTACAAACATTTGACTTATATTTACATCATAACGCCCAGAAGGCTGTATGAAGTGGGATGACAAGCTTGTCACAGCTTGCACCTCCCACCATTGCCTGGTACTGAAGATAACTCAGATTCCAGCTGTTTAACTACATAGATAGCATGGTCATGGAAACTTTACAATCGGGGTTAATATCACCTGACACTTCACTTTGCCTGTTTTAAATGCCCCATGTTTTAAAATGGAATAATTTGATGAATAGAAGCATCAGGGTGATAATGTTCAAGTGAGCGTTTACTGAAGGCTAACATTTTTATTTTTGTAAAGATTTAGCTTTATTTTACAATCTTTAAATATGTTAAACACAAAAAAGAAAGGGTTAACTACAAGAGTTTTGATAAAAAATAACACATACTCGTGCTGCTTATGGGCAGCTAGGCTGTTCCGTTGGGCCCGCTGGGCTGAGGTTAAAGACTTTGAAGGTCAGAGGAAATAACTACCTAATGAGGTCTGATTTGTCATTTGCCTCCCCTGTTGTCTAACACCTTCCTTCCTATGCAGTTGCAGGAAGCGCTGCCAAGTTTTGGTGTAGCTCTAACAAGCAGACAGGAAGAAAATCTGTGAACTAAAAAAATTGGAAATATTCCCCTAAGTAACATGCAATGTTCTATTTTTTTTCTGCATAATATGTGTAGCTTGCAATGTCCTTTTCTGTACTAGCTATTTGTCAGGTTGAGAAAAAAGGAATTGGTTAAAATATATTAAAATAAAATAATAAAAAACACCATGCGGAGGTCTGTCACTTGGCAAATAAAAGTCACAATCATTTGCAAAGGGCTCTATAGCTGGCATGATTATGTCTGCTAAAGATGGTATCATAATAGAGGCAGCATTGTTTATGTTAGTAACCATAATTAGTCTTAGGGTATGTTCACCCGGCTTAATTGTGGCATGCATTTCACCGTGTATTTGCGCTTTAATATGGGTGAAATGTGCGCAGCATACAGAGCTATGAATTCCGCATTGTGTCCCCCGGCGTACAATATGATTGTATTGTACGCTGGGGGGGAGAAGCGACAGGTTACTTGTTCGCAGCGCTTACGCGCCGCTGATATCTAAGGTGAGTGGGGCCGGCCAGAGCCCGGCCCCCTCTGTCCTTGGAAGTACATGCTGATCAGTGCGTACTTCCAAAACACACAGCGTACTGTGGCCCTAGTACGCCGTGTGAACTTACCCTTAGACTGGCCTACAGGTGAACAGGGAAAACTCCCGGTGGGCCCCTGAGCATGGCAGTTTCTTTTAAACTGCATATACATCCTTGTGAAATTCAGAAAGGCAGAGAGAAAAAGACAAAAACCAAGAGGCAGAGTATAAGAGGAAAATACAGTAGCTGTAGGGTGGTCCACCAGAATGATCTCCAATTGTGGGCCCCAGAATCCACTCCACAGGTGGGACCCCAGAATGGAATTCTACCCGAGTCTGACACTGAACATAGTAGATGAGGTTGAAAAAAAATGCAGGTCCATCGAGTCCAACTTGTAATCCTACAAGAGGAAAAATTCCTTTGCGATTCAAAATATGACTCCAGAATAAATCTGTGGATCAAAGTCCTATCTCCAGAATCTAGTCCTCATAACCTGTGACATTATATTGTTCAAGAAAGGAATCTAAACCCTTATATAATAAATCCACCATTACAACCTATTATGGCAGCGAGTTCCATTGTCTCATTGCTTTTATAGTAAAGAATCCCCATCTGTTATGGTAGTGAAACCTTCTTTCCTCTAGACATAGAGGCTCTCCCTTGTCATTGTTACAGGCCTAGGTGTAAATAGATCATACAAGAGATGTGTGTACTGTCCTTTCACATATTTGTGCATGGCAATTAAACCGTCCCTAAGTTGTCTTTTTTTCCAAGCTGAATAACCCAAACCCTTAGTACTGCAAACTCCCATTCCCTAAACCAACTTGGCCGTCCTCCTCTTTACCCTCTGTAGCTCAGCTGTGTCCTTCTTATACACTAGCACCCAAAGTACTCAATGGTGGCCACCAGTGATTTAAAGAGAGGAAAAACTACATTCCTTTCTTGAGTATGTATGCCTCTTTTCATACAACCCATGATGTTGTTTGCCTTTGCAGCAGCTACCTGACATTGGTCACTGAATTTAAAACAACTGTCTAACAAAATCCCCAAGTCTTTTTCAACCATAGTTTTACCCAGTATCATTCTATTTATTACATAATTGTATGTTCTGTTTCCTCAAACCCAAGTATGTGACCTTACATTTATCCACATTAAACTTCATTTGCCATTTCTCCTCCCAAGCTTCCAATATCCCTTAATCCCTCTGTACGATTTTGGGAATCTCCTTTTTGTGTTATGTTACAGATCTTTGTGTCATCAGCAAGTATTGTTGTTTAAGCTGTTATTGTATATGTACTGTGACTAGCATTTTCATATGAGCTCAACAGCTGCCATTAGGAAATGCTATTAAACGGATAGTGTGGTTAGTGCATACATTTCTATGGCTGGTACAATTATATGTCATATAATTTGGACTCAGTGTTACTGAACTTTCTTGATGTATGGGTAAACCTGACAGTTGTAACTGATTTTTGTCTGATTCCCAGGAAAAGAACCAACAAAGTGGAACAGTTTGACTAATAGATCTTCCATTAGGGTTTATGTGATTAGCTGGTCTAGAGTTAGACACCTCAACGTATTCCCGCAATTATGTTAGTAGATGGGGAACCAGAGTAATGGATATAATAGAAGATATGATTGCTAAGGGCAGCAGCTAATGTGAGAGTCAATAGTGTGTATCAGAAAAGGTGAATAGTAGACTAAACAAAAGCAAGGCCAGACAGTCATAAGGTTGGTAGTGGGAGTCATATAGATACAGATGTGGTATGAGGTTTGGCAAAAGTGAAGTAGAAGATGAGTATGAATTAAAATGGGGACAATGGAAGAAATCACAGGGGCAAACAGAACTGTTATAAAATACAAAAAATAACTAAAACTCACCCCTAAGTCACCACCACTGAAGTGCTACTATCACTTCTGTAAACTGTGGCCCCCAGTGATGACGTCTTGTAGATTATTCACATAATGCTGTAGTCAGTTACTGCCGTAAGGGGTCTCATGCTATACATGCAAGCAGAGACTGCTGAGGTCAGTCAGTGGTTGTATGCCTATTAACTTAACATAACAATTGAATAAAAGAATGGAACGCTCACCCTCTCGCAGTAATACTTGTATCCAATAATACAGTGTCCAGTGCTAGTAGACGGCTTCTGCTATGATCCTCATGGTGCACTGAATGCCACCGGCATGCGGCTATAAACCAATTTCAAATGAAAGATTCAGCGCATATAGAGGTAAAAACAGAAACTTCTTCTTTATTGAAAATCCATATAAAGCCCAGAGACAACAAGCTAAAAAGGCAGGGAAACACTAACACGTTTTGAGTCAGATGATTCTTGATCACAGTATTATACTGATTCGAAACACGTTAAGTGTTTTCCTTCCTTTTTAGCTTGTTGTCTCTGGGCTTTATATGGATGTTCAATAAAGAAGAAGTTTCTGTTTTTACTTCCATATGCACCGGATCTTTCGTTTGAAATTGCTATTAATTTTACATAGTGCCTGTTAGTTTCAGTATATTAAGTATGAAGTATGAGAACTAAATATTTTGTAAAAGTGTTAAACAAACCCTACACATAATTGGTATAACTGCACTAGTAAAGATCCATATAGTAAATTTAATAGGTTATCTTAAAGGAAACGAATGTGAAATAATTTTTATGCTGAAGCGTGTCAGAGTAAACCACAGTTAGACAGCATGAAACATGAAACTGATGTTATGTTCCCTTTTAATACATGCTGAACACTGTAGAAAATGCAAAAAAAAAAAGAAAAGGAATAACTTCCCCTCCCCCCCCAAAAGTCATAAAAGCTAATTAAAAACAAATAACTTCCCTTAAATTGTTCTATCAATCATAGTTGTCCCTCAAAAAAACAAGCTCTCATGTGGCCACAAGAAAGAAAATGATAACGATATTAAATCTATTATGTCTATTAAAAAGAGCTGTTGAAAGGTACTTAATAAGTTGCATGTACGAAATGTTGCCACTGAACAGACCCTATAGAGCTACATTGAAAAAAAATAAATAAAGCTATAGTTCTTGGACTATGGCGCCATGAAACACTACTTTTTTATCGATAAAATGTGATATTTTTGTGCAAAATAGTCTAAAAAAAAATGAGAATCTAGCAAGAGAACACAGAGTGACTTTTAATGACTATATTTACTATTTTGCCATAGACAAACTTAAACTCTATCAGCTTTATTAAAATGAATATGCATATTAGATACAGAGGGGAAGAGGTTTATGGGAAGGGACAAAGATAGCAGTGTACCGTATAATGGAGTACGTATTCCCAATGAATATGCATATTAGACATAGAGGGGAAAAGGTTTATGGGAAGGGACAAAGTTAGCAGTGTGCTGTAAAATGTAATACCTATTCCGCTTAGTTCGTTCTAGGTGAGCCGCGCAGACGCAGTAATGTGAGAGAAGTTGGACGGAAGTCCGTCACAGTTAGGGCAGAAATGTCCATTGGTACAGTGCGCGGGCGGCATGGTAAGATAGGGCGCAAACTTTAATAATTGAATATGTATAGTTATTACCTTTATTTGCACTGATGTTGCTTATATTTTGCATTTACATTGAAAAGTTTGTAATTTGATTATATGTTAATAAAATCTATTTTTGCAAAAAAAAAAAAAAAAAAAAGCAAACCCGCTATGGAGATGGTGAATTTGCCTGAGTAATGTTGTTTATAAGAACGCAGCAGCAGTAAATAGTATCAGTATGCATGCAGGAGAGAAAAAGGGGGAATGGGTATTGTTGAATCTCTGGTGGCCAATTGGTGAGCACCTGAATAGGGTGTGTACCTAAGATCATATAAAAGGAAATGAGCTAGACCACATGGGACCGGACCTCTATCCCCTGATGAAGCCAGTTAGCTGGTGAAACATGTTGGGGAGGTCAGGCATGACATTTTAATTTGTGATTTCCTACCTCTTTCTACTGTGTTACCCACTGCAGAGGGTCTCACAAGGAAACCTTATATGTTTCATGCCCATCAGATTAGGGATGATTGCTCAAGTAAGATGTTTTGGATTCCTTTTTGGAGTTTGCAAATCACTGTATATATAGGGTTTCCTTGCTAATAGGTGGTGTTCCACCAGACTTGATAAAAGAAAAGGATTTATCCTTCACAATTAGAAAGGGACAAATTGAGAGGTTAGAAGGTTTTTAAATAGTGTGTATCGAGGTTAAGTGTTATACATAATAAAAGTTAAGTTTTAGTGCTTTATAGATTAAGAACTGATAGAGTTTAAGTTTGCCTATGGCAAAATAATAAATATAGTCATTTTTGTGCAAAAGACACACTCATACGGACACATAGGGCCACATGTATGAAAACTGTCTAGGTCTAAAATTCACTTTTGTTGCCCATAGCAACCAATCAGAGTGCCCTTTTCATTTCATATAGTGCCCTGGAAAAATGAGAGGGGTGCTCTGATTGGTTGCTATGGGCAACAAAGTGAATTTTAGACCTAGACAGTTTTCATACATGTGGCCCATAGAATAAAGTTGTCATGTTATTTATGCTGCATGGTGAATACAAAATCTGAAATACGAAGTTCAATTGCAAAATTACAGATTTTTTTTTTATCTATTCCTAAAAAAAGTTTTACCTCAAAATGATACCAAAAAATTATGTCATCCTGCAAAAAGCAAGCCTTTATACAAATTAAGAAACCAAAATAATGGCTCTGAATATGGCAATGCAAAAATAAAAAAGATTCCAGTGGTCATTTGTAGGAGTATTCCTGCCACATTGATTTGTTTTAAACATGTAGACAAAGGTAAAAGATGAAGACTATTACCAAATACACTGCTGTTCTAATTTTGTTTAATTTCAGACTTAGATCAGTTCTTATCTCCTGCTTGTGTACTCAAGCTTCCCTAGGTTACAATCTCCAGAGACATCTCTTTATGCTCTAGTAGTCTTGGCTGGGAAGGTGATGTCACATTCTGCTGTTTTTAGCAGCACATGAACTTGGTTATCTTTCTTACTGACAAGTTGTAACCCTATACAACGCTGTAGTCTTGTGCCCTGCTGTTAAACGCCACCATTGTCCCTTTAACAGGATATACTATGCCAGTCACTGCTGTAGAACTGTCCACAGCCTAATCAGCAAGTGTGGGTCTGAAGCTGGCTGTGAAGAACAGGCTCTGTAAAACAACCAGATGGGTAAAATCAGTTTAAGGCTAAAATAGGCTTGGTCCTTAAGGGGGTGTAGTAAAATCCTGAACCCTATTCAAGCCTTTACACACAGGTAGGTAAGAGTAGCATACAGTAAATAAATCATACAGTGTCTTTCCAGCATTGTTTGCCCATCTTCTCTTATGATGTCATGAAGATGTGATGTCACCATTGCTTAAAGGGGTTTTGCCACGATGTAATGTTGTCGTGGGATCCTCCACTGCTTCCTGGCTGTGTTCTCAGCCCCCTCTCTCTCCCCCTGTGAGGCTTTGTTTATAGTCTCTTCTGAGCAGATTAAGAGGTAAGGAAGTCACTTCTTGGCAAAACCCCTTAAAAGCTTTCTGCTTTGTTCTCTAGTGACTTGTACAGTTGCTTGGTCTTTGCATGTAGATGTACAAGAAGTAACAGGTAACTACTATAAATAATTATAATTAACAGAATACATTTCGAAGGCCTTGTATACCAAGAGTAAAAGTAATCTTGTGTCCCACCGCAGCCTGGTTAATTTTTTAAACTGCAAAATGAAATGTGGACTCTCTTCACATCTGTATTGTGTCTTCCATTGTATGATGCATACCAGTGTTTTTAATGGGTAAAAAAAAAGTTTCCTAGCAACCACTGCTAAAAACAGAAAAAATGCTTATGGGAAACAGTAGAGGTTTTTCATTTTAAAAAACACTTTAAAGGGGTTTTCTCACCACGCTGTTTGTCTGACTCACTCGCTCTGTCTCCTCAGGCTGTGGGTGGTTCTATAGTGGTAATTAGCACATTCAGCTTCTACCCTGACAAGTACTGACAAGCTATCTTCATTAAACAAAAGCTGCAGGTGCTAAGAGCACTGACTACAGGGTCCTTATCTTAAACAGATGCTAAACTTGTTAGTGTGCGTCCACACGGCATAGACAAAATACCAGTCAGATTCTGTCTTAAGAATCTGGCCGGTGTTTTGTTGTCCTTTGCATGGTTTTGGGGGATGGTTCTCTCCGCGGTTTTTGGATTCGCCAGTCCCCCTCAATCATTGAAATTCACATCTTCTGCTTGAAAACTGGGCGGAAGAATGAACATGTTTTTCGGAATGTTGGCGGTGTAAAAAACCGTACTGCAGAAAATCTGTTCATTGTGGACTGCTGAACGGATTTTGTATTAAAGTCTATGTGGAAGTTTGACAGTTTTCAGACAGTTTTCAAATCAGAAAAATGTCTAAAAATCTGGACCAAAAAGCTTGTCGTGTGGATGGACCCTAAGGCTAGGTCTACACAGCATTGTACAAAAAAACTACCTGAAAACCAAATCCTAAAAACGTTGATAAAACTGAGTTTTTTATCCACTGCCTGTCAAATGCTGCTGAAAAAACATCAGTTTTTGGCGCGTTTTGTGGGATTTTTGGAGCGCTTTTTTTGCACATTTTTTTAACTTTTTTTTTTTGCAGAAATGTACAGTATTAGATTTGCTGTGTATTTCTGCAAAAAATTGCCAAAAAATGCATCAAAAAATGTCCACCGCTTTACATAGACTCCAATAGTAAATTTTCTGCCCTGCTCAGACTTTTTTTGCAGCATGTTTCAAAAACCAACCAGCAAATAAAGCGTGCAGAAAAAAGACGTTTTGTGCCAGATATCGCCAAGTATTATTGGGGTTT
>JAODAL010015552.1:0-83514 GCA_025379985.1 Phyllomedusa bahiana
AAGAATTTTGGAAACATTTTGGCCAATTCTCTTCAGGATTCAGGCACTGCAGAATTGATAGATGCGCACCCAGTCATTACATTTAGAAGGGGCAAAAATCTGAGAGACAGACTGGTGCACAGCCATTTTGTTCCACCCCGACCGGCAAGAACGTGGCTGGATACACCGATTTGTGGCATGTACAGATGTGGCTCATGCAAAGCGTGTAGGTTGGTTAAAGATAGTAAAGGATTTTCGGATAAAAAAGGGAGATTCTATAAACTTAACACGTTTGCAAATTGTAAGTCCAAGGGCGTGATTTATGGATGTACCTGTTCATGCTCATTAATGTATGTGGGCAAAACTTCCAGGGAATTCAGGCGAAGAATCCTGGAGCACATTGGTGATGTGGAACATGGACGGGACACACCAGTGGCTAGACATGTGGTGGAGGAACACGGTGGCGATGTTACAGTGCTCTCTTTTTCAGTATTAGAAATAGTCAGTTTGGGCCCAAGAAAGGGTGACTATGAAAGGAAAATTCTTCAAAGAGAGACCTTCTGGATTTATCAATTGAAAACCTTAAAGCCAGGAGGTTTAAATGAGACTATGTCATTCATTCCATTCGTTTAAGATCTATGTGTAGATATTATCTACCTGTTTGTTTTTTGACACTAAGACCCTGTTGGTATCTATGTGTATAATTCTGATAATCATATATGGTAGGGGATCACTAACTAATTTTTCTTTTCTAAAAAAGGTAGGCACCGTGGATATATCTATCTAAACTATGGCCCGAGCTATAGGGTCCGCGATAAGGGGTAGGTAACAGGCCAATAAAATCTATAATTAATAGGCCTTGATCCGCTGGCACCCCCGTGTAGTACTCGGCGCCGGGATGTACTTGCGCTCTTAACCATGGTAGGATGCTAGTGAGCTTTATAACGCAAGAGCATACCATCGTGGATAAGCATGACTGGCGACAGGAACGCGCATGCGCGCGGGATCGCTGGTTTCTGCAGAGTTCTTTGTGGTTACCAGGATACTAGCCTGACGCCACGGCGCCTGCGCGAGCTCCGGATAATATATCGCGAGATCTCGGTGTTTGTTGGCACACGTGCACAAGGAACCGGGGAATCTCCCGGAAATACGTATGAGGATGGCGCGAGTGTTAAAAATGGATGGCGGCCCTCGTAGCGTCCGGAAGCGGGTAATTATTGGATAATTGTTGTAC
Organism: Phyllomedusa bahiana; assembly: GCA_025379985.1. Lineage (NCBI taxonomy): Eukaryota > Metazoa > Chordata > Amphibia > Anura > Hylidae > Phyllomedusa > Phyllomedusa bahiana. Next base: position 1,214 of record JAODAL010015552.1, read on the forward strand.
AACTATTTAAGTTAGTGCTCCTTTTGCCTTCAGTGCCCTTCCCGGTATCCAGGACACAAGGGACCTTTATCATTGGTTGTGGACACGCGAGTATCGTTCATATCTTTCTGGGTGTCCCATATATGGCTATTTTGTATACTATCCCTGCATTGTATATATTGGTTGCATTCATCCTGTGATGTATATATACGTGGATTTTAGTATCATTTAGTCTTTGACCCTGATGAACCCTTGCATCATCTAGGGGGAAACGCGTTGGTCTGGGGGATTTTTGCCCATTGAATTAGGGGTTGATTTTTCACCCCGTTCCACGTAGAGGCTGTATCTGTATTTCTCCCATTGTGGGAACACTATCATATTCCCCTGCTGTGGTATCTATCATAGAATACTAGTTAGCTATTATTGTTACACATAGTAGGGTAGTGATAGGGATTAGTAGGGACTGTCAGTTAGGGACAGGTTCCGGGTAGGGACGCCCTTATCAGGGCGAATCTCCTACGTGTTATTTTGGTTAGGGGAGGGCTTCTGGTAGTTGTATGGAGGGTCTTAGTAGGGTAAGGTTTAGGATTTTTAATTGTGATTTAAATAAAGATTATGTTTTTATGTATCTAGCTGCTAAGTGATGTCTATGGGAGGTCTGTTTTTTGCTTGTAGATTTTTTGTGAATCACTAGCTTGTGTATCGTAGGGTAGGTCTGGCCCTTTTATCCTCTGGACTGTGTTGTTTATGACCGAAATGACCCCCCAACACATGGGAGTGTGCCATCAGCCTATAGGGTCCAGGAAATAATAACTGCTCCACCACCTCGTCCCTGATTTTGGTCACCCGGTATAACAAATCGTGACTCAGGGCAAAGTAGGGAAAACAATCCTCTGCTCCCGACTCCTGGTGTACCCCATTGAGGACCGTCACATTCTCCCTTGCCCCTTTTAGGGTCAAGTCGTGGAGTTAGGCGGTACCAAAAGTTTTCCTGGATACCCCCAAATCAGGGACAGTTTCTTCTGAGGAGACCCCTTCCTCATTGTCCCCTACCATGACTGAGAAAGGAAATTCTGGGATCTCCCCAACAGCGGCCTTGTCCGGGCACCCTGGGTGACCTGGCAGAATGGGTTTCCGCCACAGGTCCCAGAATAAAGGGCAGTCACGTCCCAGGTAAACCCTGGTGTCTCAGTGGGAGCGAGGCTGAGATAAGGGTGACCAAACTCCCTGAGTCCAATAGTCCTGAGACCATGGTGCCATTCACTGGGATTCTACACATTTGGGGTTCCTCCCCATTGGTTGACATGGCGCTGAATGCCGGCTGCGCAAAGAGGGAACTGCGGCGGGTCACAGAGCAGTCCATCGGTTCCAAAGTGAGAGCAGGCCCGCCATACGTGGGGTACAGGGGGTACTCCCGTATGGGGCCCGGAGAGATAAGGGGTCCCGCTTCAAGCAGGCACCATTATCTCACATAGAACAGTAGAGCGCGGCGCAGCCGAGCGCCGCGCTCTACACGGGGCCCGTTGGTGGCTGGTGAGCGTCGGCGCTGGGACAGCGGTGCCAGGAGGGGCCCGTGCTCCGCCTCCAGGGCCCGCTCCGCCTCCGCTACGGCGCCTTCTTCTAAATATAGCAGTGTAAGGCCGGCCGGGCGGGGCGGAGCGGTGCTGGGAGGGGCCCGCGCTCCCGGCACAGCTGCGCTCCAGGGATCTTGTACTTACAATCCTGCGCGCGCTGTAGCCGGACTCCGGAGCTGGGCCCTCCTCCTCTGTGGGCGGGATACGGAATAATTTGAATCCGTGAGGCCCCGCCCCTAGGGGGTGGAGCCTCACAGATTCAAATTGTTCCGCATCCCGCCGCTGGGCACATAGCGACGGAGACAGAGACAGAGGAGGAGGAGGAGGACCCGGCTCCGGCTACAGCGCACGCAGGATTGTAAGTAGAAGATCCCTGGAGCGCAGCTGTGCCGGCACTGCCGGGAGCCGGGACCTCCTCTCCTGCGCCTGCTGACTTAATGTGGGGTCCTGGGGGCCCCCCATCGCCCACGCCAACCCCTAACCCGTGGGGGGGCCCCCCCTTTTCTAACTTTTCCCAACCCCCTGCCCGGGGATTACGTGGGGGGCCCCTCTCCCCCCCGGGGGGTTTTTTGGGCACTCTTCCCCCCCCCCAAATGGCGTATTTTTTTGATTTCCCCCCTTTCCCCCCGGGCATGTGAGGTGGGGGGGCCCTCTCCCCCCCCCCCTGGCGTTATGGTGGTGGGGGCCCCCCTTTTTCCCTGGGGTTTTCCCCCCCGACTGTGCTTGTGCCAAGGCCCCCCCAGGCCCCCGGGGGTTAGAAAAGGGGGGCCCCCACAAAGCCCCACATGGCCCGGGGGGGGAAAGGGGGGGCCCCCTCAAGCCCCCCCCAAAGGCCCGGGGGGGGGGGGGGGCCCCTCAAGCCCCCACAAAAGGCCCCGGGGGGGAGAAAAGGGGGCCCCCTCCAGCCCTCCCACATGGTCCAGGGGGGGGGAAGGGGCCCCTTTAACCTCCCAAACGGCCCGGGGGGGAGGAGGGGCCCTCTCAAAACCCCCCAACCCCGGCCCCGGGGGGGGGGAAGGGGGCCCCCTCAAGGCCCCCCCAACGGCCCAGAGGGTAAAGGGGGCCCTCCAAACCCCCCCACACGGTCCAGGGGGTGGGGAAGGGGCCCTCTCAAGCCCCCCACAAAGGGCCCCGGGGGGGAGGAGAGGCCCCTCAAACCCCCACAAAAAGGCCCAGGGGGGGGGAAGGGGGTTCTCAAGCCCCCCCACGGCCTGGGGGGTTGAAGGGGGCCCTTCCAGCCCCCACACGGCCTGGGGGGGGTAAAGGGGGGCCCCCTCAAGCCCCCAAAACCCCGGGCCCCGGGGGAGAGGGGGGGGTCCTTTTTAAAAGGGCCCCCCCACGGCCCAGGGGGGAGGAAAAGGGGCCCCCCCCAAGCCCCCAAAAACGACCCCCGGGGGGGGAGGGGGGCCCCCTCCCGCCCCCACACGGCCTGGGGGGTAGAAAGGGGGGCCCCTCCCACCCCCCAATCCTGGATGGTAGAAGGGGGGCCCCCTTTAAACCCCCCACGGCCCGGGAGGGGGGGAGGGGTCCTCTTTAACCCCCACAAGGCCCAGGGGGGAGGAAGGGGGCCCCCTCAAGCCCCCCCACGGCCCAAGGGGGGGGGGGAAGGGCCTTCTCCCAAACCCCCCCCACGGGCCCGGGGTAGAAGGGGGCCCTCTCAAGCCCCCACAAGGGCCCGGGGGGGGGAAGGGGGCCCTCTCAAGCCCCCACACGGCCCGGGAGGGAGGAGGGGTCCTCTCAAGCCCCCACACGGCCCAGTGGGGAGGAAGGACCCTCTCAAGCCCCCACAAAAAAGGGAAGGGGGGGAGGAGGGGGGCCCCCCTTTCCGCCCCCACACGGCCTGGGCGGTTTTTAAGGGGGGCCCCCCTCCGCCCCCCCACGGCCCGGGGGGGGAAGGACCCTCTTTAAAACCCCCACCAAAAGGGAAAGGGGTTTAGGAGGGGGCCCTCTTCCCGCCCCCCACACGGCCCCGGGGGGTAGAAGGGGGGGCCCCCTTCCCCGCCCCCCCCCAAAGGCCTGGGCGGTAGAAGGGGGCCCTCTAAAGCCCCCAACGGCCCCGGGGGGAAGGATGGGGGCCCCTCAAAAACCCCCACACGGCCCAGGGGGGAAAGGGAAAGGGGCCCCCCCCAAGCCCCCACACGGCCAGGGGTGAAAGGGGGGGGGCCCCCTCCAGCCCCCCACGGCCTGAGGGGTAGAAGGGGGCCCACTCCCGCCCCCCCCATGGCCTTGGGGGGGAAAGGGGGCCTCTCAAGCCCCCCCACGGCCCGGGGGGGGAAGAGGGGTCCCCCCTCAAGCCCCCACACAGCCCAGGGGGGGGGGAAGGGCCCCCTCAACCCCCACAAGGCCCGGGGGGAGGAGGGGGCCCTCTCCCCGCCCCCACCCCGGGCCCGGGGGGTTTGAAGGGGGCCCTCTCCAGCCCCCCCCATGGGGCCTGGGCGGTAGAAGGGGGCCCCTTTAGCCCCCAAACGGCCCCGGGGGGGGGAAAGGCCCTTCAAAACCCCCACACGGCCAGGGGGGAGGGGGGGGGCCCCTCCACCCCCCCATGGCCCCGGGGGTGTAGAAGGGGGCCCTCCCCCCGCCCCCACACGGCCTGGGGGGGGGGGAGAAGGGGGCCCCCCGCAAGCCCCACACGGGGCCCCGGGGGGGGGGAAAGGGGGGGCCCCTTCCCGCCCCCCCACGGGCCCCGGGGGGTAGAAGGGGGCCCTCCCCCAGCCCCCCCCTAAAAGGGCCCGGATGGTAGAAGGGGGCCCTCTCCAAAGCCCCCCACACAGGCCCGGGAGGGGGGAGGGGGCCTCTCAAGCCCCCACACGGCCCCGGGGGGAGGGAAAGGGCCCCCTTTAAAACCCCCCCACGGCCCCCGGGGGGAGGAAGGGCCCTTTTCAAGCCCCCTACGGGCTCCCCCGGGTGGGGAGAAAGGGGGCCCCCTCTCCACGCCCCCACATTTGGGGCCCGGGGAGTAGAAGGGGGCCCTCTCAAGCCCCCCCATGGCCCGGGGGGGGGGGAGATTTTTTTTCCTTTTCCAAAGGGCCCCCACACGGCCCAGGTGGGGAGGGAAGGGCCCTCCCCCCAAGCCCCAACACCCCGGGGAAAGGGGGTTTTAGGGGGGAGGCCCCTTCCCCAGGGCCCCCACACGGGGCCCCCGGGGGGAGAAGGGGGGCCCCCTCCAGGCCCCCCCAACCCGGGGCCCGGGCGTTGGGGGGGGGCCCCCCTTCCAGGGCCCCCCACCGGCCCTGGGGGGGGGAGAGGGTTCCCTTTTTCCCAAAAGGGGCCCCCCAAAATGGCCCAGGGGGGAAAGGAAAGGGCCCCCCTCAAGCCCCCCAACCCCCGGGCATTTGGGGAAAGGGGGGGGCCCTCCCCCAGCCCCCCACAACCGGCCTGGGGGGTTTGAAGGGGGCCCTCCCACCCCCCCTGGCCCTGGGCGGGGGGGGGAAAAAGGGGGCCCCTCTCAAGCCCCCACAAGACGGCCCCGGGGGGGGGGGGAAGGTTTTAGGGGCCGCTCAAACCCCCCACACGGGCCCAGGGGGAGGAAGGGCCCCCTCAAGCCCCCCACCGGCCAGGGGGTGAGGAGGGGGCCCTCTCCAACCCCCCCACCCCGGGCCCGGGGGGGAGAAAGGGGGGGCCCCTTTTTTCCCCCCCCCGGGGTGGGGGGTAGAAAGGGGGCCCCCCTCAGCCCCCACACGGCCCGGGGGGGAGGGGGGGGGGTCCCCCTCAACCCCCCCCACAGCCCCGGGGGGGAGGAAAGGGGCCCCCTCAAGCCCCCACACGGCCCGGGGTGAGGGGGGGGCCCTCTCCAGCCCCCCCAAAGGCCCTGGGGGGGAGAAGGGGCCCCTTTCCCGCCCCCCAAAAACCCGGGGGGTAAAAAGGGGGGGGCCCCCTCAAGCCCCCAAAAAGGCCCCGGGGGGGGGGGGGAAAGGGCCCTCTCAAGGCCCCCCCACGGCCAGGGGGTGAGGAGGGGGCCCCCCCTCCAGCCCCCACAAAGGCCTGGGGGGTAGAAGGGGGGCCCCCTCCAGCCCCCACATGCCGGGGGGGGTAGAAGGGGGCCCCCTCAAGCCCCCACACGGGCCCCGGGGGAGGAGGGGTCCTCTCCCCCCCCACACGGCCCGGGGGGGGGGGGGAAAAAGGGGCCCCCTCCCAAACCCCCACATGGCCAGGGGTTTAGGAGGGGGCCCCTCCACCGCCCCCACAAAGGCCTGGGGGGGAGAAGGGGGCCCCCCTCCAGGCCCCACCTGGCCTGGGGGGTAGAAGGGGGGGCCCCCCCCCCAGCCCCCCCACGGCCCGGGGGGGGGGGGGGAGGGGGGCCTCTCAAGCCCCCCACAAGGGCCCCGGGGGGGGAAAAAGGGAAAGGGCCCCCTCAAGCTCCCACACCGGGCCCGGGGGGAGGGGGGGGGCCCTCCCCCGCCCCCACAAGGGCCCCGGGGGGGAAAAAGGGGGCCCCTCCCGCCCCCCCACGGCCTTTGGGGGGTAAAGGGGGCCCTCTCAAGCCCCCACAAAGGCCCGGGGGGGAAAGGAGGGGTCCTCTCAACCCCCCCACCCCCCCAGGGGGGGGGAAGGGCCCTCTAAAACCCCCACACGGCCCCGGGTGAGGGGGGGGGGCCCTCTCCGCCCCCCCACGGGGCCCGGGGGGTAGAAGGGGGCCCTCTTTCCCGCCCCCCCACACGGCCGGGGGGTAGAAAGGGGGCCCTCTCAAGCCCCCACACGGCCCGGGGGGAGGAGGGGTCCTCTCAAACCCCCCCCACAGCCCAAGGGGGGGGGGAAGGGCCCTCCAAACCCCCCCACGGCCAAAGGGGGGGAGGGGGGGCCCTCTCCCGCCCCCCCACGGCCTGGGGGGTTTGAAGGGGGCCCTCTCCAGCCCCCACATTTGGGGGGGCGGTAGAAAGGGGGGGTCCCAAGCCCCCACACGGCCCCCCGGGGGGGGAGGGGTTCTCAAGCCCCCACAAAGGGCCCAGGGGGGAGGAAGGGCCCCCTTTAAGCCCCCATGGCCCGGGGGAGGAGGGGGCCCTCTCCAGGGCCCCCCCAGGCCTGGGGGGTTTGAAAGGGGGGGCCCCCTCCACCCCCACCTGGGGCCCGGGCGGTTTTGAAGGGGGCCCTCTCCACCCCCAAACCCGGGCCCCGGGGGGGGGGAGGGGGCCCCTCAAGCCCCCCACGGCCCAGGGGGGGGGAAGGGCCCCCCCAACTCCCCCACGGCCAGGGGTGGGAGGGGGCCCTCTCCAGCCCCCACACGGCCTGGGGGGGAAAAAGGGGGGCCCCCTCCACCCCCACACGGGGGCCTGGGCGGTAAAAAAGGGGGCCCTTCAAGCCCCCAACGGCCCGGGGGGAAAAGGGGGGGGGCCCTCCAAGCCCCCCCCCACGGCCCAGGGGGGAGGAAGGGGGCCCCCTTTAAGCCCCCACACCGGGGCCCGGGGTGGAAAGGGGGTGGGGCCCCCTTTCCCGCCCCCCCACGGCCTGGGGGGGAGAAGGGGGCCCTCTCCAGCCCCCCCGGCCCCGGGGGGGAGAAGGGGGCCCCCTCCCAAACCCCCACACGGCCCGGGGGGGAGGAGGGGGGCCTCTCAAAACCCCCACAAAAGCCCCGGGGGGAGGAAGGGCCCTCTCAAACCCCCCCACGGGGCCCGGGGTGGGGGGAGGGGGCCCCCTCCAGCCCCCACCGGGCCCGGGGGGTAGAAGGGGGGCCCCCTCCAGCCCCCCAAAGGGCCCGGGCGGTTTAAAAGGGGGGCCCCCTCAAGCCCCCAAAAGGCCCGGGGGGGGGGAGGAAGGACCCCCAAGCCCCCCACACGGAAGGGGGGAGGAGGGGGCCCTCCAAGGGCCCCCCCATGGCCTGGGGTTTGGGAGAAGGGGGCCCTCTTTCCAAACCCCCACACGGGCTGGGCGGTTGAAGGGGGCCCTCCAAGCCCCCCCAAGGCCCTGGGGGGGGGAGGGGTCCTCTCAAGCCCCCCACCCCGGGGGAAGGGGGGGGAAGGGGCCCCCTCAAGCCCCCACATGGCCAGGGGGAGGAGGGGGGGCCCCCTCCAGGGCCCCCCACGGGCCTGGGGGAAAAAAGGGGGCCCCTCAAGCCCCCCCAAAAGGGCCCCCGGGGGGGGGGGGAGGAAGGGCCCTCCAACCCCCCCCACACCCCGGCCCAGGGGAGGAAGGGCCCCCTCAAACCCCCCACGGCCCGGGGTGCGGAGGGGGCCCTCTCCAGCCCCCCAAAACGGCCTGGGGGGAAAAAGGGGGCCGTTCCAGCCCCCACATGGCCCGGGAGTTTAGGGGCCCCCCCCAGCCCCCACACAATTGCCCTCAGGGCCCTGTGGGGCCCTTTAGAGTCCCCCCCTTTTTAATTCCCAGGCCGTGTGGGGGGTGGAGAGGGGCCCCCTTTTTAAAACCCCCCGGGCCCTGTGGGGGCTGGAGAGGGGCCCCCCTTTTAACCCCCAGGCCGTGTGGGGGGGTTTTTAAAGGGCCCCCTCCTAACCCCCTGGCCCTGTGGGTGTTTGTTTAGTGACCCGAGTTTCCTCTCCTCCCCCGGGGGCCTTTTGTGGGGGCCCTCCCCCACTCACATACACGGCCAGGGAAGGGGGGGAAACTCTTTTCACTCAAAAAAAACCCAACCCCGGGGCCCGGGGTGAGGGGGGGGGCCTCTCAACCCCCCCACGGCCCGGGGGGAGGGAAAGGGGGGCCTCTCTCTCACACACAAACAACAAAAAAACACACACACGCACGCAGCAAACTTCAAAACTGGGGCCCCCAGCTGTTTTGGGGAAAATACAACCCCTCATGCCCCCTGTTAAAAGATTATTAAAAAAATGCTTTAGGAAGTTGAAATTTCCAACAGCTGGGGGCCGCAGGGTTTGAGGATGCCTGCGAGGGGGGACCCCCAAAGTGAATGTAAAAAAAAAAAAAAAGTAAAAGGGTAAAAACAAAAAAAAAAAAAGTATTAGGGGGGAAAAATTTCCCTGGCATCTTGCATCCCCGGGGAACATACGCTTTTTGATGCGTCTTTTGGGTGCTCAGAACGGGCCCCGAGACCACTAACCCAATTTGCATGACTTTATTTACTGCCGGCAATGACGGGCACACCCCGCGGCGTTCACCTGAGAATCGCCCCTGCCTGTTTCCATCGCGCCCCGTCGCATGCAATTCAATTTTAAAAAGCATCCGAAAAAAAGAGCCGACAGAAAGTTTCTTTCAAACTACAGGGGGGGGGGGTCTCATTTGAATGCCACTGCCTTTCCTCGTTTGCCGGCATGATAAACTCACTGCTAATTGTTAGATGCGTCCCTAGGTCCGTTCAGCGAATCCCGAGAGGCCCTCAGAAAATTGTATGTTCATTCGGGGGCAAGACGGGCCCTGTGAACATAAACCCTTAAAAAATTGATTTCACCCCCTTTCGCCATTTTAAAAATAAGATTTAAAAAAAATAATTCCCCATATTTAGTTCGCCCCCCTCCCAAAAAAATCTGCTTAAATTAAGATATGAAAATCAATTTTTCCCCTTTGGCTATGTCTCCAATTTCATGGCTTTACAATCGTAATCTTGGCACTTTTTAGTTTTTTAAAAGGCCGAAAATTCGATTGTTTTTTCAGCCCCCTAGACAGCAATAGGAAAGACGAGCTGTATTCTCCACAGCTCGTCTTTTGGCGCCGGCGTGTTATACAACATGTTGTATTATACGCCGGCGCTTTTAGTTTTTGTGCCGTCTTCCCATACAATTGTATGGGTGACTGCAAAAAAACGACACGCGACCGCGGTTTTTGTACTATACATGACAAATACCGCAGCCGTGCATCGTAAAAAAAAAACGACCACTTTCTGGCCGTTTTTTGTCCGATGCAGTGGAGACATAACCATACACGGAACACTGTAGAAAAAAAAATTCCAAATACCAAAATTGCAGTTTTTTGGGTAATTTCACGTCGTTTAAAAATTTGAATCAAATTGATCAAAAAAGTGTCATGTATTCCAAACTAGTAGCAATAAAAAGTATGCATTCAGCCCACAAAAAATGCCGCTTCACTCAGGTCTGTGGGTGTTAGTTCAAAAAAGTTATTTCCCGCACAAAATGGCGCCATGGCGCAAATTTCAAAAATAGTAAATGTTTGGAATTTTTTTATGGTACCGAAACATAACAGGAAACCCTACATGTTTGGTATTGGTGAATGCGGATCAACCTGTAGAATACAGAGAATACATTTCCAAGTACATTAAATGGCACCATTGATTCAACAACAAAATCCATGTTTATAGATCATGTTTACCATAGACACAGTCAGGTGAACTTATGTACGTTATGTCTTTCCTGGTGCACTAGAGGGGATCAGCAGTAGTGTTGCAGCAAAAGCAGCTATAGGGGTGAATTACGCTTTTCCTTTGACAGTTTTTTCTTATTTTTTAAATCTTGGAATACCTCTATGCACAAACTGAAAGATAGTAGTGTGAGGTTATAGAATACTATCACCTTTAATTTATGGATATGTAGCATTCTGGTCTTTTAATTAGCTAAATTATAAAATGTTTAGAAAGTTAGAGTAGAGTATGGCCCTGCCAAAGAGTCTACCTTGGCGTGGTGGCAGGCTTCAAAATCTTTTGGCCAAAACAAGTTATATTTTCCAAACTAGGAAATGCTAATAGAGGACGTGAAAGTGGGCGGGGCTAACAGCAGTGAATGGGCGTTGCCTGGGAGGGGCATGTTTGGGGTGGTGCCTGGGAAGTGGCGTGTTTTGGGCGGGACATGGGAAGGGGGCCCAGGCACTTTGGCTGTATGGGGCCCCAAAATTCCTATTGGCAGCCCTGAGTGAGAGGGCACTGGGCCACTATATGTCCTGGGCCCCGACATCTCCAGCACATAATACTCTGGGGCATCTCCTTGGGCACTGGGTCTAGGCCTCCCTTGGCCTTGGCACGACCCTCCAGGGGAGTCTTGGCCCCTGGCTTCTGGATGTCCCAGTCTCTCCGGCTCTCCCAGTATTGGGATTTCAGGGTCCCTGGGCCTCCCAGGGATCTCTCCATAGCATGGAATCTCTCTACTAGTCCCACTAGGTCATCTGCCGTCTGGGGTCACCCTGCACAACCCAGCACTGTACAGAATGCGGAAGAGAATGCATACACCGGTCCATAATCACCCGCTCCACCATTTGCGCTGGGCTGCAGCCATTTCTGCACTAGATGGAATAAGTCAAATAGCTGTGTTCTAGGAGGTTTGGACCTACTGTATGCCCAGTGGTGTACCCTCTGAGCCTGGACCACCAATGTCACACCAATGCGCGCCAGGATCTCTGCTTTTAATTTAGAATATTCCTTAGCGTCCTGTAAGGCGAGGTCATAGTAGGCCTTTTGGAGATCCACAGTTAAATAAGGGGCCAGAACCTCAGCCCATTGATCCGGCGGTAACGCTTCCCAGTCGATGACTCTTTCAAACACCGTGAGGAACACCTCGATGTCATCTTCCGGAGTCATCTTCTGGAGAGCTTCCCTGACGGTCCTTCTAGCCCGATGACCCTCATTATGTGTTGGCGGAGCTGGAGTTTCCTGGGCCTGCACAGCATCTGTCAATATAGCCATATGTTGTATCAGCAGCTGGTTGGTGGCTTGATGTTCATGCATGGCTTCAGTATGTGCTTTCTGCTGCTGTTCCATGGCCTGTTTCTGCGCCTGCATGGCTTCCGCATGAGCTTTGTGCTGCTGCACTGTGGTTTGCTGCTGCTGCAGATTCGTCTGAACCAGGTGCTTAATAAGCTCCTCCATGTTAGCAGTTGTAGCTTGTGGGAGATTTAACTCAGTGGTAATACAAATACAATGTCCTCGGCGTACGATTAAGACTTTTGGCTTTTATTTAGCCACAGTTCACACAGGGAAAAAAAACACATACAGCTTAACTTCAGCACTGAAACAGAACATACACAGTTCGTGTGGATAACTCACAGTCTGTAATTGTTCCTGGGTTTCAGTCCTCACCCATATCAGGGGAATGGGCATACTGCAGATTGTAGGCTGGAGCACAAACTTTCCACCTCTCCCACAGTGAGACCAAACAAAGTGACTGGGAACCACACCCTCTGATTCCCCGAACTTCCTGCCTTAATTAGGCCTGGCCAAACCCTAGCATGGATATATGGGAGCAGTCCTCCCAACTTACTCTTTGGACTGCTCCAATAAAAGCCTGGCCCGGATCGACTGCTTTTCAGCAGTCATACTACTGGAACCAAACAAATGTCAGTACCAAACCAATACTGACAATGGCTAGCAGGCTTTACTTCACCGAGGCTAAGAACCTTGGTGACACGTATTGTAGATTCCCACTGAAGGCATCAAAACTATGAATTAACACATGTGGAATTATATACTTAACAAAAAAGTGTGTAACAACTGAAAATATGTCTTATATTCTAGGTTCTTCAAAGTAGCCACTTTCTGCTTTGATAACTGCTTTGCACACTCTTGGCATTCTCTTGATGAGCTTCAAGAGGTAGTCACCTGAAATGGTCTTCCAACAGTCTTGAAGGAGTTCCCAGAGATGCTTAGCACTTGTTGGCCCTTTTGCCTACACTCTGCAGTCCAGCTAACCCCAAACCATCTCGATCGGGTTCAGGTCTGGTGACTGTGGAGGCCAGGCCATCTGGCGTAGCACCCCATCACTCTGCTTCTTGGTCATATAGCCCTTACACAGTCTAGAGGTGTGTTTGGGGTCATTGTCCTGTTGAAAAATAAATGATGGTCTAACTACGCGCAAACCGGATGGAATAGCATGCCGCTGCAAGATGCTGTGGTAACCATGCTGGTTCAGCATTCCTTCAATTATGAATAAATCCCCCACCAGTGTCACCAGCAAAGCACCCGCACACCATCCCACCTCCTCCTCCATGCTTCACGGTGTGAACCAGGCATGTAGAGTCCATTCGTTCACCTTTTCTGCGTCGCACAAAGACACGGTGGTTGGAACCAAAGATCTCAAATTTGGACTCATCAGACCAAAACACATATTTCCACTGGTCTAATGTCCATTCCTTGCGTTCTTTAGCCCAAACAAGTCTCTTCTGCTTGTTGACTGTCCTTAGCAGTGGTTTCCTAGCAGCTATTTTACCATGAAGGCTGCTGCACACAGTCTCCTCTTAACAGTTGTTGTAGAGATGTGTCTGCTGCTAGAACTCTGTGTGGCATTGACCTGGTCTCTAATCTGAGCTGCTGTTAACCTGCGATTTCTGAGGCTGGTGACTCGAATTAACTTATCCTCCGCAGCAGAGGTGACTCTTGGTCTCCTTTCCTGGGCGGTCCTCATGTAGCCGTTTCTTTGTAGCGCTTGATGGTTTTTGCCACTGCACTTGGGGACACTTTCAAAGTTTCCCCAATTTTTCAGACTGACTGATCTTCATTTCTTAAAGTAATGATGGGCCACTCTGTTTTTTCTTTACTTACTGCTTTTTTCTTGCCATAATAGAAATTCTAACAGTCCATTCAGTAGGACTATCAGCTGTGTATCCTCCTGACTTCTGAACAACACAACTGATGGTCCCAACCCCATTTATAAGGCAAGAAATCCCATTTATTAAACCTGACAGGGCAGACCAGTGAAGTGAAAACCATTTCCGGTGACTACCTCTTGAAGCTCATCAAGAGAATGCCAAGAGTGTGCAAAGCAGTAATCAAAGCAAAAGGTGGCTACTGTGAAGAACCTAGAATATAAGGGCTTGTTCACACGACGTTTTGGGTCCGTTTTGGATGCGTTTAACGGATCCGTTTTTAACCTGCGAAAACTGGATGCAAACTGCATCCAAAAAGCGGATCCAGAAAACACAACAGCTGATCCTTTTTTGGATGCGTATTGAATGCGTTTTGCATGCGTTTTACGGATCCGTTTTTTGGATCCGTTTTTTCAATGCTTTATTTAAATCAACCTATCAAACTCCAATTTAAATATAATATAACCTCTCAATGACCAAGAACAAAACCTTTATTTACCTAGTGTCAATCATCTGTACCTACACCTATGATTTTAGAACCCGCCCCCCTATTTTTTTTTTTTAAATCAACCAATAGTTTTCAAACCCACCCCATGTAAATTAATTAATAACAATCATTTATAAACTAAATATTTATAAACTAAATATATATTTAGTATACATATATATATTTATATAAATATACATTTATATACTATTATATACATTTTTAATATTATATACATTTATCTTATATATAAATAATGTACAAAAGTATATTTATATATGTATAAATATACTATTATATATATAATTATATTCATTTATAAACTAAATATAACCCAAACATAATATTCAAATTTTATATTTAATTTAAATGCAATGCGTTTTACGGATGCGTTTTTGGCATCGAAAACGGATCCAATACGCACCCAAATGTATGCTGCGCTTTAGGATCCGCTTTCGGGATGCCAAAGCGCACTCCATTATTTCCTATGGGGATTTCTCTTGCGTAAAACGCAAGAAGAATTGAAATGTCAATTCTTAAAACGGATCTGAAAAGCGGATCGCGAAAAGCGCATCGGCAATCACTCGTGTGAACAGCGATGCGCTTTAGCCATTGAAAGCAATGTTAATCACACTGACAATTGTTAGATCCGTTTTGCGGATCCGTAAAACGGATCACAAAAACGTCGTGTGAACAAGCCCTAAGACATATTTTCAGTTGTTTCACACTTTTTTGTAAAGTATATAATTCCACATGTATTAATTCATAGTTTTGATCCTTTCAGTGTGAATCTACAATTTTTATAGTCATGAAAATACAGAAAACTGTTGGAATGAGAAGGTGTGTCCAAACTTTTGGTCTGTACTGTATATTGAAAGAAGGCACAAGGTGCCGTTTTGGATGGCCGATACGTGGTTCTTAGCCTCGATGAAGTAAAGCCTGCTAGCCGTTGTCAGTATTGGTACACATAAAAATAGCTTTAAAGGCAATTTTCTATTGATGTCGCCTTGAAATAATAGTCATACAGTTACTACATGATACAGCTATACAAGCAGCAATTATTATCACCATACTGTTCCTGCACAGACCAGTTTACTAAGACAAATACTGTTTATGATATCACTATACAAAGACCAAATAATACCATCACATCATGACCATATATCACCACCATATAGTAACTGAATAATACCGCCATGTTGATCCTAAATATAGACCATACAACTACTACCATTATACTATTACCATTTCTACCAATATTTCTGACTATATAAGGGTAGACACCAGTTGTACACAGGCACGTTGCAGACTTATAAGTGATTACATTACAGTTACATTTAATGACTCACAGGAGACATCTTCTATGACTGGAGATGTTTACTTTCCCTTTTCTTTTTCATCTGGTCCAGACCTTCATGCAGAATTCTCCCTACCACAACTCGTCTCTGTAGAATCTACCACACAAACATCTTAAAATCCTAACTTTTCCAGCTCCTGCCTGTCAATTCCCACCTCTTTGCATTGAGTGATAGCAGGGGAGTAACTAGAAAAGTCTGGCCCCTATAGCAAACTTTTGGATGCACCCTCCTACCCTAATACGAACATTTACCGGGGCCTCTTAAGTCATACAGTTACTAGATAATACAAGAAGTGAATACTTCACCATAGATATCACTATCATACTGCTACCAAACAAATCTCTACCCTGCCTATCTATCTATATGGGGCCCCTATAGCTACCTAAACCCTACCTGCCCACCTATATGGCCACTATACCCTACCTAAACCCTGCATACCTATATGGCCACTATAGCTACTTAAACCCTGCCTGCCAATCTATAGGGCCCTATAGCCTACTTAAACCCTGCTTGCCTACCTATATAGGGCCCTATAGCCTACCCTAAACCCTGCCTATCTGTATGGGCCCCATATAGCTACCTAAAACCTTTTGTTTGCCCCCCCCCCCCCCATCTCCTCGACCATGAATATTTACTAGGACTTCTTAAATCATGCAGTTACTAGATAATACAAGGAGTGAATACCTCACTATAGATATCACCATCATACTGCTACCAAACACATCCCACTATACTTAGACCAACATTACAACTAGCACTACTCCAGATGGATCTGATGCTACTGCCAGAACAAGTCCACAAATTGCCACCACAGAGTGACTACATACTAATACCCTTATATTATTAGTTAATAAAGATCATTATACAAAGCCCAATATTTCCGGTATATAGTGATATATACCACTGTACACATGTGCCCTAAAGACTGTATATTACCTCCATACAGTGACCATATAGTGGTAGATATGTGTACACAGACTCTGCAGACATATATGTGATTACAGTGCAGTTACATCTTGTGACTCACAGTTGACGTTTCTCTGATGAGTCGTTGACTTTCCCTTTTTTTCTGCAACCAGTCCAGAGCACTGTGATGACCGTGCCTACCAGGCACTGGCCCACAGTACTGATGAGGGTGGCACAATGACGTCAAATCATCGCGCTGCCCTCGCCAAGCACAGAGACTGGTCAGGAGCGCATCGCATTGTATGGGGAGGGAGGTAAGTAAGCTATTTCTTATTTTTTTAACATTAATGAAGCCTGTCTAAGCCCTGCCTACCTATATGGGGCCCCTATAGCTACCTTAAACCCCACCTGACTACCTATATGGGGCACCAATAGCTACCTAAACACTGTTTACCTACCAACCTATATGGCCCCTATACCCTACCTTAACCCTGTCGGCCTACCTATATGGCCCCTATAGCTAATTAAACCCTGCCTATGTACATATATGGGGCCCCTTTAGCTACCTAAACCCTGCCTACCAACCTATATGGCCCCTATAGCTTACCTAAACCCTGCCTGCCTTTTTGGGGCCCCCTATAGCCTATTTACCTACCTACCTATGTGGGCCACACCTATAGCCTATGTACCTATGTGGGCCCCACCTATAGCCTAGCTACCTGGGGCCTACCTACAGCCTAACTACCTACCTGATGACTGCCTACCTACCTGGGGTCTTACTACTGCCTACTTAGGGCCAATCTACCTACCTATCTGTAACCTACCTACCTAATTGAGAGATGCCTAACTACTGCCTACCTACCTAGGACCAATTTACCTACCTACCTGGGGTATACCAACCTATCTAATGGTGGTTTACTTGGTAACATGATTCTGAGGTGTACAGCCCATAACTATAACACAATCTCCAGGGGGTGAATTCTCTGTTCCTGCCCTCCCCTCTAGGAGACAGTGCCTCTAAGCTATGGCCTGTACCCGCTCTGCCACCACTTGGACGTTTGTACAGAAGTGGGAGCAGGGAGTGAGGTTCTGGAAAAGTGAGGATTCTAAGACATTTGTGTCCAAATCTACAGGGATGAGTGGTGGCCGGGAGAAGTCATCATGGTGGTCTGGACCAGATGCAGAACAAAAGGGAAAGTTAACAAAAGGGAAAGTCACCTGTGAGTCACAAGATGTAACAGCTCTGTAATCTCATATATGTCTGCAGAGTCTGTGTACACATATCTACCACTATATAGTCACTATATGGAGGTAATATACGGTCTGTAGAGTACCTGTGTACAGTGGTATATATCACTATATGATGGTAACATTGGTCTTTGTATACTGATCTTTATTCAGTTATAGTATAGGGGTATGTTCAGTCACTGTGTGGTGATAATTTGTGGTCTTGTTCTGGCAGTATAATAAGGTCCATATGTAGTAGCGCTATTGGTAATGTTGGTCTAGGTATAGTGGGATTTGTTTGGTAGCAGTATCATGGTGATATCTATGGTGAGGTATTCACTCCTTGTATTATCTAGTAACTGCATTACTTAAGAGGTCATAGTAAATATTCATGGTCGGGGAGATGGGGGGGTCAACCAAAAGTTTGCTATGGGGCCCAGCCTTCTCTAGTTAGGCCCCTGGGTAGGCAAGCAGGGCTTTAGGTAGCTATATTGGCCCATACAAGTAGGCAAGGTTTAGGATAGGCTATAGGCCCCCATATAGGTAGGCAATCAGGGTTTAGGTAGGCTATAGGGCCCTATAGATTGGCAGGCAGGGTTTAAGTAGCTATAGGGGACCATATAGGTAGGAAGGCAGGGTTTAGGTAACTATAGGGGCCCCATATAGGTGGGTAGGCAGGGTTTAGGTAGCTATAGGGGCCGCAAATAGGTAGATAGGCAGAGGTTTGGTAGCCATAGAGACCCTATATAGGTAGGCAGGGCTTAGACAGGCTTCATTAATGTTAAAAAAAAAAAGAAATAGCTTACTTACCTCCCTCCACGCTCCCACGATGCGACACGCTCCCGGCTAGTCCCTGTTTTCGGCGCAGGTGACGCGATCATTATGGCACCCACATCAGCACTGTGGGCTGTTGCTCTGCTAAGACCGGGCAGTCCTGCCTTTTAGCGCTCGGGACAGAGGGCCCGGACGTTCAGAGGCAGGATATGCCGGGCCCCGCAACTCCGCCCCGCTGACAGTGAACTGTTATGTTCATTTGCTGGTGGGCGCAGGAGCAGAACTACAGGGGTAGCAGAAGCCTGGGCTGCCTTAAGGACCCGGGCCCCATAGCAGCTGCTTCGAGGGGCGTTCATTAAAGATTTCCACTGACCCACTTCCTGTGGACTGAGAGCAGTGAAACTTGGCACAGTTATTACTCCTTCTGTACTTAGGTGCCACCTAGGGACACACACTTCTCCCATCTCTTTAAGCAACTGTAAAAACACCTCACTTGTAGAAGTCGACAGGTTGCTCCAAAAGCCACATTGTGACTTTGGAAATCAGAGTCTTTTCATCTGGAAAATGCTTTCCCTTCAAAAATAACTTCATTGTTGGAAAGAAGTGGAAGTACGATGGTGCGAGAACGGATGAATAAGGGGGATGCGGTAGAATTTCAAAGCCACAGGAGCATGACCTTGCCTGCCAAGGCTTGGGCACGTACCTTCTTTGGAGGTGGTGAATCATGATGCTTACATTGCATCGACTGGAATTTAGTATCAGGATCATAGTGATGGATCCAGCTTTCATCCTGTGTGATCAGTCTGTTGAAAAAGTCCTCCTGGTTTCCATATCATATCGTCAATAGAGCCTGAGAACATTTGACTTGTTCCTGCTTCTGGAAAGTTGTGAGAAGCCAGAAAACCCAGCGAGCAGATATCTTATGCATGTGAAGATGGTCTTGGATGATTTTTTCCACAGAGCCCACACTAATCTTGACATTTTTGGCTAGGTGGTGAATGGTTATGCAGCTATTTTCCAAAATGGCGACCTCCACTTGCTGGATGGTGTGGTCATCAATAGCAGAGTGTGGTCACTCTGGAATTGGAGCTGTTTGCACTGAAGTCCGACCACATTTAAATTGACGATGCCAGTTCTTGACTATATCATATGATTGGTAATCATCACCATAAACCTCTTTCATCTCATTCAACGTCTCCTTTGGTGTGCGGCCTTTCAAGCAAAGGAACTTGATGATTGCTCTGTATTCCACTGGGTCCATTATCAAACCTCACACCACTTCAGAACCTGTAAAATCAAGACCGTTATCAGTCCTATTTCAGCATCCTGTGATAAATAGAAGTGGCTCAGGGAAATCTTTAATGTACGCCCCTCGTACGTCTGCCGTCCCGTCATTTACGCCACTGAGTGATAGTTGAGGGGACTATGGGGTGATAGGTTGAGGTGAAGGGGATATATGGTGATAGGTGGAGGTCGTGGGTGGTTATGGCGTTATAGTTGAGAATTGTATTTTGTGTTGGCACTATTCCACATAACACAATGGTGGGGTTGCAAGAGTGTGCTGGTCAAAGGCACAATCTTCTGTGGGGAGAAAGAGGACCAACCCTCTGAAGATTTTTCTGCGGCTGTGGCTTGTGCCCCAAGGATCATATTGTAAAATCTGTTGTCACGTCAAGGGAGGTGCAGTGAGCCCTAACTGGAACCCAGCCCACTGTCTCTGCCTGCTTGACGTGCTGCCCTAGGCGGCAGACGGCAACTGGGCGACAGTCCCTGCTCTGCTAAAGTGCTGGGGCCGTGAGAAAGTAGAATAGTAAGACAGTCCGGGTCAATATCAAATAGGAACGCCAAAGCCACAAATCCGAACCAGAGGGATAAATGTAAACAATCCGAGGTCAAACACGAACGGGAGCGAGGTACAAAATCAGAAGACAAGCCGGGGTCAGGAGAACATGCCGAGGTGAGGTATACAGATAAACAAAACACAATATAAAGAACAAGAAACACAAGGTAGCCAGGAATATCACAGGCGCTGCACTCAGCCTTCAGGGAGTTTAAATAGGATTCCTGGGTACCGCCCCAGCAGCTGATTGGAGCGGCCTCAATTAATTCAATAAATTCATTTTTATTTCTTTATTTTCGTTACACCCATACTATTGATCCTTGGCTAACGAAAATAAAGAAATAAAAATGAATTTATTTAATTAATATTTTGTTTCGTTACCCCCATATTATTGTTCATTTTATATACACATTGGTACAACTTAATGAGTGTTATCATTTGATTTCGGCCATGTACAGTTTTATTACAGATTGCATTAGAAAACCCATAAGAGTGTCGCTCGCTCTCCCATTGGTTCAAATAACCGCGCCTCTTTTAACTTAGCCAATCACAAACAGAGCTAGCTCTGCATTTCTTATCCCCATAGAACTCTATGAGAAGGTAGCTCAGCCGCTGATTGGCTAAGTGGACGAGCCCCTCTTCCCCCAACACCAATCACAGTACTAGATATTTCCCATAACAGTAATAACTTTTAGGGCCTCTATCGCCCCTTCTTTCTCCACTCAAAATAGACGCACTACATATGATTGGTGGATTCATATCTGCCGCCTGGCTCAACCAAATCAGCTCTTTTCTGCCTTTTTACTGTATTTTGAACTGTCCCGCCTTTGAATTTGATTGGTCCATACTTCTTCATCGCTTATAATGGTTCACTGTCGCTCCTATTCTGATTGGTTGGTTTCTGCCGACCAATGAGAAGAGCTTACAGAATTTGAATTACTGTATTTCCTGGGAATTCTCTATATCGCAATTCCTGATGTCTCGGCAACAAACACGTTGTTAGGGATTTGATTGATTTATGTTTATAGAAGGTTTCAGCTCTTTTTCAGATAATATTTTACACCTAATAAAAACGATTTTTTAAATCATACTCCATGCCGCACGGCGCTGAGAGCCGAGATTTCATTGCCCCGATCTGGCCATAGACTACAATGGGTGAAAGTAGCTCGCGCTCTGATTGGCCAAGATAGCCAAGCCCCCGCTACTTCAACCAATCAGCTCTTTTCTGCATTTTTACTGTATTTTGAACTGACCCGCCTTTGAATTTGATTGGTCAATACTTCTCCATAGGTTATAATGGGTCCCTGTCGCTCCTATTCTGATTGGCCAGGACTGCCAAGCCCCCGCTACTTCAATCAGCTCTTTTAAGCATTTCTACTGTATTTTGAACTGTCCCGCCTTTGAATTTGATTGGTCCATACTTCTCCATAGGTTATAATGGGTCCCTGTCGCTCCTAATCTGATTGGCCAGGATAGCCAAGCCCACACTACTTCAACCAATCAGCTCTTTTCTGCATTTTTACTGTATTTTGAACTGTCCCGCCTTTGAATTTGATTGGTCCATACTTCTCCATAGGCTATAATGGGTCTCTGTCGCTCCTATTGTGATTGGCCAGGATTGCCAAGCCCCCGATACCTCAACCAATCAGCTCTTTTCTGCATTTTTACTGTATTTTGAACTGTTCCGCCTTTGAATTTGATTGGTCAATACTTCTCCATAGGTTTTAATGGGTCACTGTCGCTCCTATTCTGATTGGCTGGTTTCTGCTGACCGATGAGAAGCGCTTTCAGAATTTGAATTACTGTATTTCCCGGCAAATTTTCAAGATCCTAATTCCTGATTTTTTGGAAATAGATTTTTTTAATGTTTTAATTTTTTTGGGAAGGTTTGAGCTCTTTTTCTGATAATGTTTTACACCTAATAAAGGCGATTTTTTGGAATCATACTCCATGCTGCACGGCGCTGAGAGCCGAGATTTCTTTAGCGATCTTCTATATGTTTCCTCTCATTTTCCGTTCTCGCTTTACTTCACCTCCTCCGGCTCGTTTAGACCAACATCAACTAGGTCTGCCTGTCAGAGCTGGCGAGCGCTGCATGCCTCGGAGTTTTCGAACGCGCCGCCTCCCGCCCCAGTACGCCCACACAGCGCCCATTACACGCCCCTTCATGTTAGGCGCAGCCGAAAGTGGCAAAGGCTGTGCCTAACATCGCATCCCTGCGTCCGACAGGGGATTCGGATCGGAAAGGCGCCGTTTTCGCCAGAAAACAGGCGCAACACCCGATCATACATGTTGCCCTAAATGCCACAAAGGCCTTCCTGTTACATGCGAACCTGTCAGGCAACTGACCTTCACAGGAGGGGAAGGTATTGCAGGGACACTCTGACTTGGGGTAGCCTCCTGTTGTTCTACCCTTAGCACCAGATTCTGGACTAGCTGGGTTAGCCCCTGCATCTGCTCTACCAGAGCTGTCATGGGGTCCATAGTGAGGGTAGAGCAGTAACGGTTGCGGCCAGTGATAATGTCACGTCAAGGGAGGTGCAGTGAGCCCTAACTGGAACCCAGCCCACGGTCCCTGCCAGCTTGACGTGCTGCTCTAGGCGGCAGACGGCAACTGGGCGACAGTCCCTGCACTGCTAAAGTGCTGGGGCTGTCAGGAGGTAGAATAGTAAGACAGTCCGGGTCAATATCAAATAGGAACGCCAAAGCCACAAATCAGAACCAGAGGGATAAATGTAAACAAGCCGGGGTCAAACACGAACAGGAGCGAGGTACAAAATCAGGAGACAAGCCAGGGTCAGGAGAACAGGCCGAGGTCAGGTATACAGATAAGCAAAACACAATATAAAGAACAAGTAACACAAGGTAGCCAGGAATATCACAGGCGCTGCACTCAGCCTTCAGGGAGTTTAAATGGGATCCTGGATACCGCCCCTGTAACTGATTGGAGCGGCCTCCGGGTCCTCCCATTGGCTGGTGCGACATGCCCCCTGTCAGGAGTGGCTGGGCCCCTGTCACTCACAGAGCTGTCAGCAGCAAGTGTATCACGGTGGGGTTGCGAATCAGCTGCTGAAGCCTGTTGATCCCTGCAGCCTGAGCACAGCCTAGCCCTGACATCTGTCCTCTGCACCCCTAGAAGACCAGCTATGGCCATGAGCTTCAGGGGGTGCAGTGATTAAAGTTTAGTACTGTCATAGTTTGTTGTAGTGTTTCTATTTTTTTACAGGTTCCATCCTTTGGACTACCCTGTATTCGTTGGACTACATCAGACCAACATTGAATTCATTTCTTTAAAAAAATGGTCAACGAGAGATGGTGTCAGGGAGTGTTTAGTTAAAGTATTTTTTTCTGCCATTTCTGTATTGTAGTCTGCTGTCTGCTGTAAGGGATTGGGTGTCGCACAGCTTTTGTGAAAATTGGACAGTGTCTCTTCCTTCCACTCTAAAACCCTCTTCTCCAACCCCTCTTTAAACCCCCCACTACAACCCACCTCCCCAACTCTGAACATCCCATACTCCCACTCAAACTCCCCATGCTGAACACACCCTCCACACACTTACCTCCCCCACTCTGAAAACCACGTTCTCCACTCAAACCCACCTCTCTTAACCTCAATACCCCCTTCCTACTATAACCCTCCTTAAAACCTCCTCTCCTACTCAAACCCACCTCAACCGACTTGAACAACCCCACTCAAACCCACTTCCCCCGCTCTGAACACCTCCTCCACAACTCAAACCTACCTCTCCCTCTTAAATCCTCTTCCCCCACTTTGAATATCGCTTCTTCCACTCTAATCCACCTCCTTAATTCTGAACTTCCCTTACCCCCATTCTGCATACCCCCTTCCCCACTCTAACCCATTTCCCCCACTCTGAAATCGCTTCCACTCTAACCCACCTCTCCCTCTCAAACTTACACACCTTAAACACCTTCTCCCTTACTCAAACCCCCATTCCATGTCTTTTCACCTTCTTAATCACCCCCTTTCCGGAAAAATATTTGTCCTGGACAGTGGCAGTCTCTTCAGAGCACTGGGGTACCACCGTTCTGTCAAAAGAATGCAAGGACATTGGGGAAGGCTGTAATTTAACCTCCCCTAATGCCCTTCTGTTTACCACTGCTACCAATGTACCACCGCAACTTCCACCTTCTCCCAGATGCTGGAGCATGGGAGGAGGTGAACGGCTGAGTTATCTCAGGTCTGGGCTAATGAAGGCAGATGCTGACGATAACTAATAGCTGGCATATACCATGCATGGAGCATGCTCAGCTCCTAAACCCGCTCAATACTTTCCCACTTTACTAACAGGTAAAGGTAAGGTGCAAAGTGGCCACTTACATATTTTATACCCCCAGTAATTGGATACATTTTTAGATAATTGTATTTTGGATATATATTTTATATTGTATATAGCCCAGAAAACTGTACATATTTAGCATTACAATTTTTAAAACCGAAAAAATGAAAATGTTAAAAAAAAAATGTTGCCCACATTGAATGTGTTCTTGTTGTGTTTCCTAGATGATTGTAATGACCAATGTCTTTTTTTAATAATGCAGATTAGTTATGGAGCAACAGACACATTACTTAGTAACAGATATCTATACACATCTTTTTTCCGGACTGTCCCTGATGACTACACAATTTATTCTACCATATGTCATTTTTTAAGCTACTTTGGATGGACCTGGGTTGGAATCATAACATCTAATGATGACACTGGAACTAGAGAAGCAAGTTTGCTAACAAATCTTCTCACCAGTCATGGCATCTGTGTGGCCTTTGTGTTAAAATGTGAACTTTTCTATCATCCAGTAAATTATATTATTGAAAAAAACATTGCGCTGATAAAGAAATCATCTGCCCGGATTATTATAATTTGTGGAACTTTTTCTGCCTTGACGAGATATTTTTTTAAGGAATTTATACATGTGCTACATGACAGGACGTTAATCCTTAATCCCACAGTCTCTCCTCATGTTATGCATGTTAGACGTCAACCACAGATATTCACTCTTAGTTTATTATTTGACTTCAAGCCAGAAAAAATTCCAGACATGAAAAATTACTTTAAAAGTTTCCATCCTATGAAGAATCCTAAAGATATGATCCTTGAAGATCTCTGGATTATATTGTTTCATTGTCTTTCTGGAAAAAGAATAAAGGATGAAATGTTGGCAAAACTGTATCCAGTATCACTTCATAAATGTAACGGATCAGAACAAATAGAAGATATTCTTTTATTTCTATCTTCTGGAAACACTGTCCAAATGTTATCACCCCCCCCCCCCCCCCCCCCCCTCGCTGTCCAGTCTCTGGCTGCTGCCGTACAGAATATGTACATTTTCTATGGTCATCAATCTAACAATAATCAGATAAAACAACATACACATAAGGTGAATCTATGGAGATATTTCCTTCAAAACAAATAAACAATGTAGATGAACACAAAGGGGGACATGTATAAAACAGGCAATACCAGTTTTCTGGTGTGATGTCTGGCAAAAAAAACTGTTGTGAGCCATGTCCAACATATGATTAAAAGGTCTGCAGCAAAAATGGGTGCAAGTCTGACATCCAATACTTTTGTCTGTGTTAATTCTTAGGAGGCCTGTCGTGCCACATTTCTAAGATTAGACACATCTATGAATGTAGCTTGAAAGAATGTGGCGCATAAATGTCGTACTAATCCATGACATTTTCAAACTGGCGAAGTTGAGACCAGATTTGTCTCAGACAAACTCTTATTGCTAATAGGCAACAAAATAACAATTATTTCTCAACTAACACCTGTAAAGCGATATAAACTAACTTATGATAACAATAAGGGCTTGTCCCACAGCTTTTCAAACGGAGATTGCGTGTTTTGAAACCGTCTGTGAGTGAAACCGGTTGAGCATCTTTTTAATATGAACCTCTAAAATAAAAATGGAAAACCAGCGTGTTCATCACTCCCACTGGCACGGGTTTACCGCCTGGCAGTTTTCCCAAAAAACCATGTCTACATGTTCATTCTTCCGCCCGGTTGCCGCAGAAAAATGAACAGTTAACTGCGAAGGGGAGGGATTTTTTCTCTGCAACGTTTGCGATAGAAAAGCCTACATCCTGCGTCCTTTTGCACGCCGCAAAACAGGTACAGATACCGAGATCGGGTATTTCAACCGGTATTTTGCACTGTGCCGTGGGAACAGCCCCTAAAACTATATAAAATTGTATAATATAAAATTATAAAACCAATACTGCATAAACCATAAATTCAGTTTTCAGTCAGGTAGTTAAGGAGTTATCGTAGTAGTATCAGTGATTACAAAGACATCACAACAGACTAGAAATTAAATAAAAACTGTTAATATAGTATCTTAGTGAATATAATATAAATAACGTACTGATCTTACTTTGTGAACCTTAGGTCTCAGCGAGATCTCGCCAGCTTATGATTAGAATTTATTGAATTAAATATAGGAAAAACAAGATATATAAAAATTGAAATGAAAATAATGTTGATACAAAGTTTAACCCCTTAACGACCTTGGGCGTATCCATACGTCCAGGTCGTTTGGGGGTTCACGCACCTGGACGTATGCCATAGCCTGAGATCGCGCGAACTCTAAAGGTCGTGAGTTCGCGCGATCGCTGCGGGGTGGTCAGCTGTATATTACAGCTACATCCCACAGAGCGTCGCCCCAGGACCCCGGATCGCTCCGGGGGCCAGTTAACCCCTTAATTAACGCGACGATCGGGTCGCAATAACTAAGAGAGACCAGGAGTAGATCGCTCCTCCTGCGCTCTGTCGGCGGAAGCCAGCGTGCACGATCGTGGGCGATCGTGCTTTTACCTAGCCTTCCTACAGACAGCACGAAGGAGAGATGCCTACCGGGTTGTCCTGTTACGACACTAATCCCCGGCCCTTCCCATGTGTGTCCATGTCCGGCATCGTGACTGACAGTTGTATCAATAGTGAACCAGTCAAAGCAACAAGTCGATGCCCTAATTCCTATGAATGAGAGATCTAAAGATCTCTCATTCAAAGTCCCCTATGGGGAAAATGTAAAAATATTAATGTTAAAGAAGGTGAAAAAAAAGTTAAAAAAAATTGAAAAACAAGTAAAACACAAACACTAAAATAAAAAAAAAATACGTGCCACCGACCGTTCACCTTTAAGAACGCCAATCGCCCCAAAAAAGATCAAAAATAAATAAAGTACGTCCATATTTCTTATCGCCCGTGCGTTAACGACCTGCCCTATAATCTGTCATGTTAATTAACCCATTACGGTGAACGCCGTAAAAAAAAAAAACATCACATGAATTAAGATTCATTGTTCATACCACAGCACAAACAATGGCTATAAAAAAGCTAGTCAAAAACTCCTAGTAACGCCAAAGTTTTGTACCAAATAAAACGACAGTTCATCCCGCAAAAAAAAGTCCTTATATAGGCTCTGTATACGGAAAAAAAAAATGTATAGCTCCCAGAAGAAATAGTGATGCATAAATATTGTTTTACACACTAAAAACACTTTCTTTTTTTTAAAGTGCTTAACATAAAAAATCTATAAAAAATCGGTATCGCCATAATCTTAGCGACCCAAAGGAAAGGCAAGAGCTTATCCGTATACTGCATGTGAGCCCTTTTAAAAATAAAAAAAAAAAACACTACTAGTATTGCAGTATTTTTTTTCACCGTTGGGGTGGAGGGGGGGGGGGGGGGGGGGGGGGGGGGGGGGGGGGGGGGGGGGGGGGGGGGGGGGGTGTGTTGGGGGGGGGGGGGGTGGGGTGGACATCAAAAAGTGGATTTATATAAAAAAAGCGATCAAATGCCTTGTCCTACCCCCCCAAAAATGATACTATAAAAACGTCACTCATCTCCAAAAACAAGTCCTACACAGCTCCAATGCACAGAAAAATTTTAAGTAAGGCTCTCAGACTAATGGCGATGCAAAATGTATTTCCTGGTTGAATAAAAGTGTTTTTATTGTATAAAAGAAGTAAACATAAATAAATATACAAATTGGGTTCGGTGTTAATCGTATTGACTGTCTGAGATAAGCTACCATGTCATATATAACCCATACAGTGACTGCGAGATAAAAAATAAATAAAAAACACTACCAAGATTGCTGTAATTTGTTCAGAACATCTCAGAAAAACCTTAATAAAGTGAACTATCATCATATGCACCCCATAATGGTACCAATAAAAACTTCAACTCATCCCCAAAAAACAAGCCCATACACAGCTCTGCACACAGCAAAATAAAAAAGTTTATGTGCTGAGTAGAATAGTACAACATAAAAAATCGCAATTTTTTGTATAGACGTATTTCTACTGTTGTAAAAGTAATAAAACAGAAAAAACTATATAAAATCTATATCATTGTAATTGTACCGACCCCATAGTAAACTATCACATCATTTACACGTGCACTTGCGAATGCTGTAAAATTGAAACTCAAAAAAACAAATGACGCGAACTGCGTTTTTCCCCCATTTTCATTGCCCAAGCTAAAAAAAAAAACTATGGAAACCTGTTGACTAAAATGCAGAATACTTCCTAGATGAGATCTATGAGGGTGTCTGAATACCAAAATGTGGCGA
Organism: Phyllomedusa bahiana; assembly: GCA_025379985.1. Classification (NCBI taxonomy): domain Eukaryota; kingdom Metazoa; phylum Chordata; class Amphibia; order Anura; family Hylidae; genus Phyllomedusa; species Phyllomedusa bahiana. The sequence goes on from JAODAL010015552.1 coordinate 29,384, forward strand.
CTTCTGGAAGGTTCGCCTGTACTGCAACTTTGGGGTCTGTGCAAATGCTACATGTCCCCACAAAATCTGCGTTCCCAAAAGCCAAATAACGCTCCCTTCCCTTATTACGCCCTGCATGCGGGTTACACCCACATGTACTGGTATTGGCAGAACTTGGAAGAAGTTGCTTACAAAGTTTTTTAGTATTCTTAAATTCGGCATGGATTCTTGTATTAATATCGAAACATTTTAATGCTTTATTTTGCAGTATATATTGGAAAAAAAAGTTATTGTTAAATTTTCACAGCCTTATGCTAAAAAAAATTTGTTAATCACCTGTGGGGTCTATATACTCAATGGCACCCCTGGATATATTCCTTAAGGGTTGTAGTTTCCAATATGCTTCTATTTAGGTGTGTATAATAAGTTTTGAAACTGAAATGGAAACCTGAATGGCGCCTAAATAAAATCGATTGAAAATGAAACTCCCATAGTCCAGTAGTATCTACCTCCTATTCTGGTGTCTTATGTCTGAGCCAAATAGTGCACTAAGGCCACAAATGGGTATCCTAGAAACGTCAGACCTGGGGGAATTGATATTAAGTTCATTTACCTGTTTTCACATTACCGTATTCCAGTGAATAATGATAAATATTGAAAATCTGCAAAAAAGTGAAATTTTGAAATGTTCACCCCCCTCCACTTGCTTTAATTTCTGTGGAAATATCTAAAGGTTTATCAAACTCCCTAAATTGTGTTGTAAATACATTAAGGGTCTAGTTTCCTCATTGTGTGTCACTTATGGGTTTAATCTAACATGCAGGCCCCTCAAAGTCACGTCAGAACTGGAGTGGCTCCCTAAAAAATGTATAATGCAAATTTGTCATGAAAATGTGAGAATTACTAACTAAATTCTAATCCCCTCAATGTTCGTAAAAAAAAAAAAAGACATTATAAAAACAGATGCCAACCTATAGTGGACATATGGTAACAGCTATTTATAGACTATTTTGTGGTGAATAATTATCTGTCTTGCACGCAGAAATTTAGCAACTTTTCATGAATTGTTGGATGAGGTTTCACAAACTAACTAGAGGTGTGGATGGATAAGCGAGAAAAATTTCTTTACTAACTTAAGCACAGTGTGTCAGAAAAAACAGTCTCTGAATCACATGGATAGTAAAAGTTCAAAAATGTTTATTCTCAATAAATTGACTTCATGTCAGATTCAAAAATTGGCTGTGTCAGGCGCGGGTCAAAAACAGCTGGTTCCCTTAATGTTTTAAACAACATTTTGAGGAATGAAAATTGACTTAAAATCTAAAAGCATAAAAAGATACATTTCATTTTTGAAACCAATCCGTTCCATTTTTATTCATTTGTTCAATTTGGAAAATATTGAATTTGGGTGTGGCAGAGCGACCACTGTAGTCCGCATGCGAGCATGCCACTAGAGTGTCTACAGTTAAAGTCCGTCTGGAGATTCGCCACCGAGGACCTGGTCTCGGTGGGGAAAGAGCACCTAATTGTGTCAGTGATTACTTAATACTGGACACTTAGGCAGTAGCGGCTAAATAGCTGCACAGCATCTATGTATGGGTGGCTCTTTCGGTACAGCTATATTTTTGGGGTTTGTGGCTGTCCCGCATACTCAGGGTCCCTGTTTCCAGCCCAGATATTGTATAGCCTCTGAGACCTATTAAAAAGCCCTCCTACTTAGGTGTATGGGGGTGGGTTTGGCGTAGTGCACCATGGCATTGGTTAGCAACCAGGAGAGCTATGTATGCGAGGCTCTGTCCCCAGAGGCCTTGAAAGAAGCCGGGACCCAGCGGGAGAATGGAGAGAGTTTTGGTGAGACGTGACCGGTAGACCCTGTTCTTATTAGTGAGAGAGGGACCTCGTTTGTAATATGTTAGTGAGTGGGCCATACGGCCGAGGTTTTTTTATTGATTTAATTTGACTTTCTGTAAGCCACTTTCCTCATAACACTGTTTTGAGGCCAGTGTAAACATAAAAGGGCCTGCAGTCGTAGTGCCTTATATTGGATGTGCCCCATACCGATCTACGAAAGACGGCGATCCTGTGAGCAATGACCCCCCCTAAGCTGGTCCAAGATGGCGGCCAAACGGGAGTGAGTGTTCACATGGGGTTTCTCCTGGATAATCGCTTACATAATGCCTGCGAAGGCTGTGTTGTAGAAATTCTAAAATTAAAAACGTAGGGATTTGTTGGCAGTATGTTAGGGCGAAGTCTGTATGGGCTTATTTAAGTGCAAGAACTAGTAGGATAACCTAATATTAATGTGAACTTGTTTTGAAAAACTTACGAACAAGGAAAAGATTTATTTGTTCAGATAAGATTTTGATTACTGTTTAATATCTCAAAGATTTATTATTTTTATTTAAAAAAAAAATCAGATAAAAGTATTTATAGTATTTATTTTATTTCTCATATTAATCTCATTTATTTATCTAAAAAAAAAAATGGAAAAAAATCTACATAACTATATACCAGCATATTCTCCTAACCACCCTCTATCACTGCTAAAAGGCAGAGCTACTGTTCAATGTCACAATAGCCAGTTAGGTTACTACTGTTCATCATAGTTTAAATGTTTCTCTTTCTATACATGTAACAATGCTCCCCTTCTACAGTACTTTTTCCACTCCTACTGGGGTTGTAATCATGTTACGGTAGAATACTGCCCTGCGGCCCAGTTTCCAAATGGAAGGGATCATGCACTTCTTCAGTATGTCTGTTACGGGTGGTCCCGCAGCCGGCTGCGAACACACACGTACTCCCTCTGTCCCTGCTCCGTGGATGAGTGGCGCCGCGGTCCGAGGGCGCACTCGCTCCTCTGGGAGCGACTACTTGCCTGTTCGCGCTTCTGTGTCTACGCGTCCCTCTACCAGCCAGTGCGCGTGCCCCAGCAGATCGCGCAACAGGCACAGCAGTTGGACCAGCTGAGCGCCTTGATGCAGAAGCTCCTCGCGTCTCAGCAACAGTTGCCGCCCCCGCCCGTGGTTCCGTCTACACCTGCTGTCCCGTCGCCAACCGTGGGTCCCAATCTCCGACTACCATTACCATCTAAGTTCGACAGAGACTCGAAGCTCTGCAGGGGTTTTATTACCCAGTGCTCCATGCACGTGAAGCTGATGGCCAACCAATTCCCCATGGAACGATCAAAGGTGGCGTTCGTGGTTAGCCTTCTGTCTGGAAAGGCTTTGGCTTGGGTAACGCCTCCCTGGGATAGGAACGACCCGGTGACAGCTGACCTACAGATCTTCCTCAGAGAGTTCCGCAGTGTCTGCTTAAACGGTGTTCCTGAATCTTCGCCAGGGCGATTCCTCTGTTGGAGACTATGCGGTCCAGTTCCGTACCCTGGCATCGGAGCTGTCCTGGAACGACGTCGCTCTTTGCGCCACATTCAAGAAGGGCCTTGCCAGCAGGGTCAAGGACACATTAACAGCTAGAGACCTTCCGTCTTCTCTGAGGGAACTAATCCACCTGGCCACCCGCATTGACGTGCGCATCGCCGAGAGGAGGAGCTCTGCCAAGAGCGAGACTTAGTATGTCCCCGCCGATTGCCTCAACTAGCTCCCGTGTTCCAGAGATCTTCGCAGCTGCTGCCACAGGTCACCAGCGAGGAACCCATGCAGGTGGACCGGGTCCACTTATTGGAACAGGAGCTGTCCTGCCGTCGTATGGAGAACCTATGCCTTTACTGTGCCAGGCCGGACCATTTCCGCCGAGTCTGTCCGCAACGTCCCCAGCATCCGGGAAACGCTCGCACCTAGGCCACGTAGGACTCAACGACCGACTCTGGGCTCTCGTTCTAGGTTCCTGCCTTCCTGGACTCTGGGTCTGCCGGGAATTTCATCCATGCTGCCTTGGTATCTTAATATCACCTGCCGGTGGTTCGTCTGGAAAAGCCTCTGGTGATTTCATCGGTTAGTGGGGAGCTCCTGAGTGACCCCATTCAATACATTACTAGGCCTGTGTCCCTCCACGTGGAGGCCCTGCACAAGGAGAATATCACTTTCCACGTGCTGCCTTGGTCTTCCTCGGTGATCCTCTTGCGGCTTCCATGGCTGCAACGTCATGCCCCTACGCTCGACTGGAAGACAGGCGAAGTCATGCGTTGGGGACCGGATTGCCAGAATCTCTGTCTGATCGCACCCCGCCCGGTGTGTACCATTTCTCCGCAGTCACTCCCCAAGCCTCTGCCAGGCCTGCCAGCAGAGTACCAGGACTTTGCAGATGTTTTCTCGGAAAAGCAGACTGAGACACTGCCGCCCCATCGGCCCTATGACTGTCCGATTTACCTTCTCCCCGGTACCAGTCCTCCTCGATGTAGGGTTTATCCGTTATCTGTACCCGAGACTCAGGTCATGTCGGCCTACATACAGGAGAATTTGCAGAAGGGCTTTATCCACAAGTCCTCTTCCCCAGCTGGAGCCGGTTTCTTCTTTGTTGAGAAAAAGTATGGTTCTCTACGTCCCTGCATTGATTACCAAGGCCTTAATAAGATCACCGTGAAGAACTGTTATCCTTTATCACTAATCTCTGAGCTCTTCGACCAGCTCCAGAGAGCCAAGATCTTTTCTAAACTAGACCTGTGGGGGGCGTATAACCTCAACGGGATTCAAGAGGGGGACGAGTGGAAGACGGCTTTTAACACACAAGATGGTCACTTTGAATATTTGGTGATGCCTTTTGGGCTGTGCAACGCCCCATCCGTCTTTCAGGAATTCGTTACCGACATCTTTAGAGACCTTCTCTACACCTGTGTCATTGTCTACCTGGATGACATCCTGATTTTTTCACCTGACCCGCAGACTCATCGCTTGCAAGTACGCCAGGTACTGGGACGTCTCCGCAGTAACCAGCTGTACGCCAAGTTGGAGAAGTGCCTATTTCATTGGACGAATCTTCCATTTCTGGACTACATCATCTCGGATAAGAGCCTGCAGATGGATCCAGCTAAATTGTCGGCCGCCCTGCAGTGGCCTTGGCCAGTCGGTCTTCGGGCTGTTCAGCGCTTCTTGGGGTTCGCTAATTACTATCGGCAATTAATTCCCCATTTTTCTACACTGGTGGCACCGATTGTGGCCCTCACTAAGAAGAATGCCAACCCGAGACTCTGGTCACAGGCAGTCGAAAGGGCAATCACGGAGCTAAAGTCAGCTTTTGCCTTTCTCTTTAGAAGTGGATGCCTGTTCCGTGGGTGTGGGGGCGGTCCTCACGCAAAAGGGACCCAAGGGCAGGACTCTCACGTGCTGGCTCTTCTCCAAGACTTTCTCGGCAGCGGAGAAGAATTACACCATCGGGGACCGGGAATTGTTAGCCATCAAACTGGCTCTGGTAGAATGGCGCCATCTCCTGGAAGGGGCTCGTCATCCCATTGATGTTTACGCAAACCATAAGAACCTCCAGTATCTCTAGTCGGCTCAATGTCTTAATCCCTGCCAAGCTAGGTGGTCACTTTTTTTCTCACGCTTTGACTTTCGGATTCACTTCAGTCCGGTAGAAAGGAACGTCAAGGCCGACACGCTCTCCCGTGCCTCCGATACTATCGGAGAAGAATCCGATCCTCAGCATATCATACCCCTAGAACGTTTGGGACACGCTGCCTCGGTGGATCTCCAACAGGTTCCTCCGGGTAAGACTTACGTGCGCCCGGCTCTCCGGAGGAGGGTTCTAAAATCGGGGTATTGCTCCCTGGTGGCTGGGCACCCCGGTGCATGGAAGATGTACCAGCTAATCTCCCGCTTCTATTGGTGGCCAGATCTTGCCAAAGACACAAGAGAATTTGTGGAATCCTGTACCACCTGTGCTCGGGACAAGACGCCTCGTTACAGTCCGTCTGGTTTGCTGCACCTCTTGCCTACACCTGATTCGCCATGGTCCCAGGTGTCGATGGATTTCATCACCGATCTACCTTCTTCCTCCGTTAATATTGCGATCTGGGTGGTCACAGACCAATTTTCAAAGATGGCACACTTTGTTTCGTTGCCGGGTCTACCATCTGCTCCCCAACTCACCACTCTCTTCTTTGAGCACATCTTCCGTCTACACGGTCATATCGTCTCGGACCGTGGGGTCCAGTTCGTCTCCAGGTTCTGGCGTGCCATCTGCTCCCGATTACAAGTGAAATTGGACTTTTCCTCAGCTTATCACTCGTAGTCTAACGGTCAGGTGGAGAGGATCAATCAGATCCTTGGCACTTATCTGCGCCACTTCGTCTCGGCCCAACAGGATGATTGGTCCGGTTTATTGCCATGGGCAGAATTCTCTTATAACTCTTTGGACTCTACTGGTGATTCATCTTTCTACATAGTCTACGGACTGCATCCCTGCCCACCCCAACCACAGCCGTCATCGTACGAGGTTCCTGCGGTGGATACCCTTGTCCGGGATATGACAGCCCATTGGGAGTAGACTCGCCAGTCCCTGCAGCAAGCAACAGTCCGCATGAAGGCCCAGGTGGGCAAGAAGAGGTGACCTGCCCCAACCTATGCCATTGGAGATAAGGTGTGGCTGTCTGCCAAGTATGTCCAGCTCAAGTTACCCAGCTATAAACTAGGTCCACGGTTCCTGGGGCCATTTGAGGTTTTGCAGCAGATCAATCCGGTGGCCTATAGGCTCCAGATCCCCCCCCCCCCCCACTATGCGGATCCCAAATTCCTTCCATGTGTTTCTTCTGAAACCTGTGGTGCTTAATTGTTTTTCTCGGAAAGTCGCCTCCCCTCCTCCTGAAGCTGAGGCCGCCAACGTGTTTGTTGTGACAGAGATACTGGCCGTGATTACTATAAGTGGCAGGCAACATTTTCTCATCGACTGGGAAGGGTTCAGACCGGAGGAAATATCCTGGGAGCCAGAGGATAAAATCTTGGACAGGGACCTAGTGCTGAAGTTCCTCTGTTCCAGAAAGAAGGGGAGGCTTACAAGGGGGGGGGGTACTGTTACGGGTGGTCCTGCAGCCCGTGGGTTGGGCTGCAGACATACTCATACACCCTCTGTCCCCCCGGCTCTGGGGACAAGTGGCGCCGCGGTCCCCATGACGGGTCGTGCGTGCCCTCGCTCCCTAGGGTGCGCACGCGCCAGCTATCTTAGATTTAAAGGGGCAGCGCGCCAGTAATTGGTTAATTGCCGGCTGCTGACCCTATATATACTTTGTCACCACCGGCACTCCCTTGCTGGATCTATTGTGCCTTGTGCCATAGAGAAAGCGTTCCAGAGTGCGTTCCAGTCTCATCTGCGTTACCGACCCTTTGCCACGTTTCTTGACCTCGAACCTTCGCCGCCTGCCCTGACCTGCCTGCCTGTCCCCGACTACGGGTTTGGTGTTACGATTTGGTACCTCGCTGCACCTGGCTGCCACCGCAAGCAAGTCACACTAAAGGTAGCGACCTGGCAGGACTCCCGCCGCAGAAAACCCATCCTGCCTTGCGGCGGGCTCTGGTGAATATTGGGACCTACTTAGACTCTGCTCCCTGGTGCGGCTGTTACCACCGCTTGCGGTAATCCAGAGGATCCACTACTCCAACCGTTGCAATGTCATTTATGTGACATTTATGGTTCCCTCAATGAACTGTAGCTCTCCACAGCCGGCAGCACTCATGCAGCCCCAAACCATTACACTTCCACCACCTTGCTTGACTGTAGGTAAGACGCATTTATCTTTGTACTCCTTACCTGGTTTTAGTTGCACATACTTAACACCATCTGCACCAAATACGTTTATTTTGGTGCCATGTTGAACTTCCAGTGACCAGTATGAGTGAGTGTAAAAGTGATGACAGCAAATTTAACACACCTGCTCCTCATTCACACCTAAGACTCTGTAACACTGACGAGTCACATGACATTGTGGAGGGAAAATGGCAAATTGGGCACAATTTGTCCACTTTCACTTAGAGGTGTTCTCACTTTTGTTGCCAGTGATTTAGACATTGATGACTGTGTGTTGAGTTATTTTGAGGGCACACCAAATTTACACCATTATACAAGCTGTACACTGACTACTTTACATTGTATCAAAGTGTCATATTTTCAGTGTTTTTGCATAAAAAGGTATAATACAATATTTACAAAAAGAGCGGTGTACTCACTTTTGTGAGATACTGTAGATCTCAGCCTTAAATAAACAATGTCTCCCACTCACACCTGGTTGTCATCCCATTGTTTGAAAACACAGAAATATAGAAAATATTGAAGGGTTCACAAACTTCAAGCATCACTGTCTGTTTCTAATGTGGATCATTGCGATTCTGGCAATACCCAATTATTATGGTTTATTTTAGTAATCTTTTATTATTTTTATAAAAATTAAAACTATTATTTTTACAAAAATAAAAACATCTTTTGCCATAAGAAATGTTTTATATTTCCATGGTTTGATCTGTATGAACACTCATTTCTTGACGCTTAAGCTATAGGGGCAACCTGTATGAATTTTATTCCATGCATTAGTAGTGTAGAATGTGCCTGAATTTATTAAGCTGTTTTACTGCAGGTCATAGATTTGGTGCTTTCTAGCTCTGAAATGTCAACTCGGGCTCAGGTAAACCACTTTTAACTTGGTCTGCCTGTTCCAGCAGTAAGGCGCCTAGTTTTGCCGTCCTCCAGTTATAAATGTGTAGAATCATACAGTTATGGTGCAAACCCCCCCTCGCGATCCCAGGCACATCACAAAGTGCGTGGGCACCTCATAATGTGCCGCTGGCAGTGGTGTGCGTGTGTACATATATATATATATATGTGTGCCGCAACCCTGTCAGTGGCACCCAGGTTTGCATACATTTTTTCAGAAATGTTTTTTGTGCATAACCATACGTTATATTTGGTGTATATTGATTTTAACCTATATGGGGAGGAAAGGGTGCCTCCATTTTGGATTTCTGCACCCGCCCACTCTCACAGGCTGTCATAAGAAGTGCAGCCTGCAGGTAGGGTGTTTTTTTTATTTTTTTTCTCTGGATAAAGGAGGTCTGTTGACCCAGAGAGAGGCCTGGAGGCTCTATTGAGAGGTAAAAGATAGCATAGGACTGCCCTATTTGAGATCACGTTGAAAGTCGTGGGCAGCTTTAAACATCTTTTGATCAAAATAGTGAACCGAGATCTCAAAGTTTTTTCATGTAGATAGATGGCACTCATAATGCCTAATTTTGGAGAGCGCTGCTCATACTCTAGAGAACAGGACTGCCCATTTTTTGGGCTTAAAGGCCCAGATAGGGCCAGCCCCATACATAGTGTCGTGTGTACATATATATATAAATATATATATATATGTCGCCGCAACCCTGTCAGTGGCACCCAGGTTTGCATACGTTTTTTCAGAAATTTTTTTTTTGTGCAGAACCATACGTTATATTTGGTGTATATTGATTTTAACCTATATGGGGGGGAAAAGGGGTGCCTCCATTTTGGCTTTCTGCCCCCGCCCACTCTCACAGGCTGTCATAAGAAGTGCAGCCTGCAGGTAGGGTGTTTTTTTTTTTTATTTTTATTTTTTCTCTTTTGACCCAGTGAGAGGCCGGGAGGCTCAAATTGAGAGGTAAAAGATAGCATAGGACTGGCCCAAATTTGAGACACGTTGAAAGTCGTGGGCAGCTTAAACATCTTTTGATCAAAATATGTGAACCGAGAATCTCAAAGTTTTTTCATGTATGATATATAGCATAATGCTTTCTTTAGGGGTTTTCCTCTAATGAAATTGCCCTTTTTGCAGTATGTGCCGCTGGCAGTGTTGTGGTGTACATAAAATATATACATGGCGCCCTAGGTTTTTTGGTACCAAATTAAGGTACATGCAACATTTTGATCACTTTTGTTTACATTTTATGGAGTAAACACAGTAAATTTTATGGAGTAAATTGAGTGCTACAAATAAGTGGAGTGCCTGAAAAGCATTGATGGAATCATGTTCTTTTTATTATGTGAAATGGACTTTACTTCCTGGATAATGAACAAAACCCAAGGGCGATATGTATGATTTTTGGCACCCATTCGCCATTTTCTTTTGTGGGCATTAATAGCGTAGAATATACCTGAATCTATGAACCTGTTCTACTGCGGGTCATAGCTTTAGCGCTTTTTATATACTAAGCGACAATTCTGGGTCAGTTAAACTACCTGTTCTAGCAGTAATGTGCCTTGATTTACCGCACTAAAGATATAAATGTGTAGTTTCGTACGGTCGTACTGTGACACACCTCCAGCACGCACCCTGATCTCAGGCGCATTACAAAGTGCTGCGGGCGCTTTGTAATGCTCATGATATTGAGTGCGCCTGATTAAAAATATAGCGAACAGTGCTGCGCCATTTTTTGGGTGAAAAAAAGCCAGACTTCTGGCGCAGCCATGTACATATATGTCGGTCCAAGTTGTTATTCATAATTTAAATATTCTGGAATATAGAAATCTCACCTCAGGAGCCTATTCCGAGAGCGGCCCTGAAACCTCTTTCCTTTTGAACTGAGAGGTACTTGTAATGCTTCCATTTAAATCAATATGAAAGTTCAGACCACCTCTCTGTTCAAAATGGAGAGGTTGCAGGGTTCATCCCAGAGGAAGGCCACATGTCTATCAAACATTGATGGCATATCCTATCTATATGACCTTGGCAGAAACAAACATATAAAGGATACAATTCTTTGTGTTATGAGTTTTAATGAACTGCTTTCTAATTATCATCTCTCTTATCATGTGTCTTTTTTTCATTTTTTTTATTTTTATACTATCATATTGGCCATATTTGACATAATCTTCATTTCCGTATGGAAGGTGCACACTTATTTAGAGGCATTGAAGTTTTCAGATGAATTTGGAGAAGAACGTAAATATTTCACAGACAAAGGAGATAAGGAATCCCGCTTTGTCATTAGTAATGCCATTTTATGGAATAGCTATAACTTGACTTTTAACGTCGTGGGATCAATCAGGCTAAGTGCCACAGGCGGTTTGGATTTTTGGCTTAGCCTTCAAGACATAGTATGGAAAAATAACATAAAAGAAGTAAGTTCTTGGATCTTGCTTGGTTTCAAAAAATATGTCAGGGGAACAAGTATTAAACCTCATTAAAGAGACCAGTTTTATAAAGGCTTATCTTCAGGCAATGCTCTATGGGAAATAGTATGCAAATTAGCTTTCCTTCCGAGGGAAGAAAACTAATCTCAAACTAGTCAAACCAAAGTGTCCTCCAAAAGGAAGAGTCACTCAAATGTGGACGAACAGCTGGTCTTCATTAGTACTAGCTGACTAGAGAGCTGTACTGATGAGGCATCACCTGTTAATAAGACAGGTGATGCTTCCATTCTGTGTAAGAAATAGTTGTCTTTCTTCTGGAACAGAGTTTGCACATAGAATATATGTTAGGGACATTTCTTTCTTGCAACATTATGACATTATTCTAGGATTTGCCATATCATAGACCCATATTCTCAGACCTCAAGTGTCTTAAAGTTTTCTGCATGTCGAGTGGTCTGGGGCAGGGGCGTAGCTAAAGACTCATGGGCCCAGGTGCAAAAACTTCAGCTTACCCTGAGACACCGTCTGTTGACCAATACTTTTCAACAACAGGTTCCCTACTTGACTTGACTGATGTATGTGGTGTAGCGCACCGTAGAAAATTATTTCTATTTAAAGGGATTGTCCAATAGAACAATTTTTATTTCAAATGCGGCCAAAGAAAAACAAGTTATACAGTCAAAGTGTCTGTTCCCTCTACCCTTCCCCCCCAAAAAAACTGAAAAACAGGAAAAAAATGCAAGAGTGCTCTTGTTTTTTGGGTTTAGTTGTTGTTGGAGTTTACACTAAACAGTTTCATTGCCTCATCTGTATTCTGCTGGTCAGTATGTATATGCGGGCCATATTATCAGCGCATGTCACCACTATATAGTGACTAATATCACCATGATATTCCTGAGCAAACCAGTATACCAAGACCAATATTACCAATAATAACAATATACAAGAACCAACTAATATCCCACATATCACTACTATATAGTGACTAATACCACCAGACTGTTACTCAGCAAACCAGCATACCAAGATAAATAATACCAATAACAACAATAGACAATCACCTATTAATACAGGTACATCATCGTCGTCCCCACATATCACCACCATAAACGGTCTGAATAATACCATCGTACTGTTAATGAATATAAATCACTACACTAAGACCGCTATCACCGCCATATAGTGACTATATAGTGGTAGATAGCAGACTGTATATTACTACCAGTGTCGGACTGGTGTGCCTAGGGTCCACAGGTGGAGTTCATTCTAAGGGCCCACCAGTTGAGCTGTTTCTGGGTCCTCCAGTGGGGTTTATTTTAGGGGCCCACCCTATAGCTACTGTAAATGACTGAACAGGCCTCCTATGCTCTGCTTCTTGCTTTCTGCCTCTCTTTCTAGGCTTTTTTGCCTCTTCCAAGGATGTATATACAGTTAAAAACAACTTCAGGTCTACCATGCTCAGGGGCCCGCTTGGGGTTTCCCCTATTCCCCTATGGGCCAGTCCAAGCCTGATTACCACCATACAGTGACTATATAGGGGTAGAAAGCAGTGTACACAAGAAGGGTCGTTCCTAGGCTAAATTGCACTCAGGACGGGGTAAAGAAATTTCTCACCCATAACATAATGCGCCACGATGTGACACAGTGCATCACCATCAACTAGAACTAAAAATAAGTCACATAAGTGGCCTATTAAGTAGGTAAAATCCCCCTTCAGTATAGGTCCCCAAATAGCTAATTATATAGTGCTCACAATAGGTAGTTGAAGGGAACCATATATTGAAGAGGGACTTTACCTACCTACTTAATTTGCCTTCTAATCTGACAAATTTTTAGGTTCTAACCTACCTAAAAGGAGCATAGATAGGTTGGAATATACGGTCTCCTCAGTAGGTAGGTATAAAAGGCTTCCCCACTATGTAAGTACATAGGCCCCCCTTATAAGTAGGCACATAGGGCCCCCCAATAGGTAGGTGGTAATGTAAGGCCCCAAGTATGTAGGTATATAGTGCTCCCCATAGGTAAATAGGTACGTCGATACCCCAACTGGTAGGTATATAATGTCCCCCAGTATTTGGGTAAGTGTATATAGGGTCTAGGGTTAGGGTCTACCCCTCATTAGTTAGATAGGTATGTTTAGCCCCCCCAATAGTTAGATAGGGATTAAAGGTTTATATAGGGATATAATTAGGTATATATCGGGTCCCCAGTAGTTAGTTAGGTATATAGGGCCCTCTAGTTGTTAGATATATGTAGGGCCACTAGCAGTTAGGTAGGTATATATATATATAGAGACCCCTTCATGGTAGGTATGTATATAGAGGGCCCCCAGCATGGTAGGTATGTATATATAGGGTCCCCAGCATGGCAGGTATTTATATAGGGACCCCAGCATGGCAGGTACATATATAGGGCCCCCAGCATGGCAGGTACATATATAGGGCCCCCAGCATGGCAAGTTCATATATAGGGCCCCAAGCATGGCAAGTTCATATATAGGGCCCCGAGCATGGCAGGTATACATAATAAAAAAAAAATAAAAAAAAATACTTACCTCTGGATGCTCCTCACTGGCGCCTGCTGTTGCATGGCTCTTGCTGTTCCACAATTCCGACATCTGTTACACATGACCTCGGTCAATTTGGAAATAGTATCTTTGGAGCCACTCAAATATCTTAGCAGGGACGAAGTGTCGTTTCGTGCACCCACTGTATTATGCCCTCCATTTCTTTGAATGGTACTACCACCTGCCAGGTAGTGTCAATTTCCGAAGACAGTTGCACCCACCTGTAGAGTATCCCTTCTCAGATAACCAGTTGTTCTCTCTGCTACCAAAGTTTCTTCCCATCTGGCGAAAGGACATTACGATCCTCAGGCGTGGGACATCGACTCATCTGGAGCCAGTCCTGTGCTCTTTGTATCTAAAGGTTGTCCCTTTGCCGACTTCTCCAGTCTTCTACTGTCCCTCGAGTCCAAACTTCAGCTTCTGTGGCCAAAACCTCTGCAGACCTCTGAGATAGCCTTGGTCAACTGAAGCTCTGGGCTTCATCTCCTTTCCGATCTCTGTCTGTGACGCCGATAGGCCTCTTGACAGAATTATGATATCCGCACTGGCACTCTCTTGTCCTGGATGATACTGTGTTTTGAAGTTATACTTGCTGAGCCGGGCCATCCACCACTGTTCCAAAAGTCCCACCTTGGCAGTTTCAAGATGTACAAGTGGGTTGTTGTTGGTCACCAGTGTGAACTGTGCACCAGTCAAGATATCAGCAAATTTTTCTGTTAGGGCCCAAAATATGGTCAGCAATTCCAGCTTGAAAGAAGTGTAGTTATCCGGATTCTTCTCACCATCCCTCAGGGTCCGACTGGCATATACCATGACCTTCTACTGACCATTCTTCACTTGGGTTAACATGACTCCCAACCCTTTTAGACTCCCGTCGATCTGTAACACAAAAGGTAAACTAAAGTCTGCATAAATTAAAACTGAAGCACTGGTTAATAGTCTCTTCAATTCTAAGAAGCGTCTTCGTTCCTTGGTAGTACTTTGTGCTTAGCTTCTTCTGGGGTTGCTCCATGAATAAAAGCATACAGTGAAGGAAATAATTATTTGATCCCTTGTTGATTGTGTAAGTTTGCCCACTGACAAAGACATGAACAGTCTATAATTTTCTACATAGGTTAATGTAACGGATGTGGTAGTGGATCCTCTGGACCACCACAAGCGATGGTGTAAGCCACGCCAGGGAGCGGAGTCTAAGTAGGTCCGGTTTTCACCAGAGCCCGCCGCAAAGCGGGATGGACTTGCTGTGGCGGATTACTACCAGGTCGCTACCCCTGGCGTGACTTGCTTGCGGTGGCAGACAGGGTGTTGCGCGGTACAGAATCGGGAAGAGGTCGTAGTCGGGGACAGGCAGAAGGTCAGGACAGGTGGCTAAGGTTCGTGGTCAAAGGACGGAGGCAGAAGGTACGGTACACGGTAAATCAGAACAAGGCACTTTGGAACGCTTCCTCTCAAGGCACAGGGCACTATCGATTCGGCAAGGTGCTAGGGAAGAGGCAGGGCTTAAATAGGGTCAGCGTCCGGTGAGACCAATCACCTACACACTGTCCCTTTAAATTTTGCTGAAGGGGCGCGCGCGTACCCGGCCGGCAGCAGGAGCGTGCGCGTCGGGATGGAAACCGACCGCAGCAGGAGGCGCTGCGGCGTTGCAAGTGTGCCTGCGACCCGACACGGGGTCGCAGGGACACCCGTAACAGTACCCCCCTTTGGCCTCCTCCTCTTTCTGGCCTGCATAAACCTAGACAAGAGGCCCCGATCCAGGATGTTCTCCTCTGGCTCCCAAGACCTTTCCTCTGGCCCATACCCCTTCCAGTCGACCCAAAAAAATCATCTCCCCCTAACTTTCTTCATGGCCAAAATTTCTTTGACGGCAAAAACATTGGTGGAGTCAGCTACGGGAGACGGGGGGACCACAGGCCGAGAGAACCGATTATGGATGACCGGTTTCAGTAGGGAAACATGGAAGGAGTTTGGGATGCGCATGGTCGGAGGGAGCCGGACCTTGCAGGCCACAGGATTAATGCGCCTCAGGACTTCAAAGGGGCCTAAAAAACAGGGACCCAGCTTGTAGCTAGGGATTTTAAAACGGATATATCTGGCAGACAGCCATACCTTATCCCCTGGGAGAAAGGAAGGAGGGGGTCTTCTTTTCTTGTCCACTTGGGTCTTCATACGGGCAGAGGCCTGAAGCAGGGACTGGCGTGTCTCCCTCCAGACAGCGGATAGGTCGCGGACCAGACTATCCACAGCGGGGACATCGGAAGAGGCAGAGGGCAGTGGAAGGGGTGGGCGGGGATGCCGACCGAAGACAATGAGAAGGGAGATGCCCCAGCGGAATTCAGAGTCCAGGAATTATACGAAAAATTCCGCCCACGGTAGCAGACTTGACCAATCATCTTGCTTGGCAGAAGTGAAGTGGCGGAGATAGGTACCCAGGACCTGATTCACCCTCTCCACTTGCCCATTGGATTGTGGGTGGTACGCAGAGGAGAAGTCCAGTTCCACTTGTAGAAGCAAACAAAGGCCTCGGCGAAATCTCGAGACGAACTGAACTCCCCGATCCGAAACTATATGTAAGAGAAGTCCATGCAGACAGAAGATGTGTTTGAAAAAAATATTGGCGAGCCGAGACGCAGAGGGAAGGCCAGGCAAGGGAACAAAATGAGCCATTTTGGAAAAACGGTCAGTGACCACCCAGATGACTGTATTTCCCTCTGACGGCGGTAAGTCGGTTATGAAGTCCATGGCAATATGGCTCCAAAGACAGCTAGGCACAGGCAGAGGCTGGAGTAGTCCCGCAGGTTTGAGGCAAGGTGACTTGTTGTGGGCACAGGTGGTGCAGGCCTCCACGAACTCCTTCACATCGTTGGCGAGACCAGACCACCAGTAGAACCGGGAAATCAAAGAACAAGACCTCCGTACCCCAGGGTGTCCAGCTATACGGGAACAGTGACCCCATTTCAGGATCCTCAACCGGAGCGCAGGGCGCACATACGTCTTCCCCGGGGGAACCTCTTGGAGGTTAGTGGGAGCCACAAATATCAGACGTTCCGGAGGTACGATATGTTGTGGAGCCACCTCTTCTTCCCCACTAACATCAGAGGCACGAGAAATGGCATCGGCCTTGACATTCTTTTCTGCCTGGTCGGAAATGGATAACGTAGTTAAAGCGGGCAAAGAACAGAGACCATCTCGCTTGACGTTGCGCTGTCTGGAGACAGAGGAGATTTTTGTGGTCTGTGAAGATGTTCACAGGGAAACGAGCACCCTCCAGGAGGTTGCGCCATTCTTCCAGAGCAAGCTTAATAGCTAAAAGTTCCCAATCCCCGATAGTATAGTTTCTCTCTGCCGGTGAGAAGGCCCTGGAAAAGAACCCACAGGTCCGAGTCTTGCCCTTGGGCCCCTTTTGGGTGAGCAGCGCTCCAGCCCCTCTGGAAGAGGCGTCGACTTCTAAAAAGAAGGTTTCTCGGTATCTGACCGGGATAACACAGGTGCAGAGGCGAATGCTGCCTTCAACTTGGAAAAGGCTTCTTCGGCGGCCGGAGGCCACAGTTTCGGGTTGGCATGTTTTTTAGTAAGAGCCACAATAGGTGCTACCAACGTCGAAAAATGCGGAATAAACTGCCGGTAATAATTTGCGAAGCCCAGGAAGCGTTGTATGGCCCGAAGGCCAACGGGTCGGGGCCACTGTAGGACGGCAGAGAGTTTGGTGGGGTCCATCCGCAGACCCTTATCAGAGATTATGTATCCGAGGAACGGGAGGCTGGTCTGGTGGAATAGGCACTTTTCCAGTTTAGCGTAAAGATGGTTCTCGCGCAGGCGTTTCAGGACCTGGCGCACATGCGACTGGTGGGATCCCAGATCGGGTGAGAATACCAGGATGTCATCCAAGTAGACCACTACACAGACATACAGGAGGTCTCTGAAAATGTCATTGACAAATTCTTGGAAGACGGCCGGAGCGTTGCATAAGCCGAAGGGCATCACAAGATACTCAAAGTGCCCATCACGAGTATTAAAGGCCGTCTTCCACTCGTCGCCTTCCCGGATCCATATGAGATTATATGCCAGCTTGGAAAAGACCTTGGCTCCCTGGAGACAATCAAAGAGTTCCTTGATTAAAGGTAAAGGGTACCGGTTCTTGATGGTGATCTTATTTAGCCCACGGTAGTCAATGCATGTTCTCAGGGATCCATCTTTCTTCTCCACAAAGAAAAATCTGGCATCCGCCGGAGAAGTCAATTTGCGGATGAAACCCTTTCGTAAATTTTCTTCCACGTAGGCCAACATCACCTGAGTTTCGGGTACGGAGAGCGGGTAGACACTACCCCGGGGAGGACTAGTCCCGGGTAGCAGGTCTATGGGGCAATCGTACAGGCGGTGAGGAGGAAGTATCTCGGCTCACTTCTCGGAGAAAACGTCCTGGCAGACCTGATAAGGGTGCGGTACGCCAGGTAGTCGCTTGAGAGAGGACTGCGGAGGACTGGAGTGCACCCGGCGGGGTGCCGATAGACAACGGGACTGGCAGTCCGGACCCCAGCGCAAGACTTCACTCGTCTTCCAATTGAGCGTAGGGGCGTGACGCTGTAGCCAAGGGAGCCCCAGTAGAACAGCCGAGGAAGAACGGGGTAACACGAAGAACGTGATCCTTTCCCTGAGCAGGGCTCCTACTTGTAGGACCACTGGTTCAGTCCGGTAGTGGATGGAATCACTTAAAAGCTCACCACTGACGGAGGAGATGACCAAGGGTTGGTCTAGGCGGACCACCGAGAGACGATGCTTGGTCACCAGCGAAGCATCCATAAAGCTCCCAGCTGATCCGGAATCCAGGAAGGCTGACACTCGGAACGAGATTCCGGAATTGGACGTGACCAGAGCTGGCAGCATGAGCCGTGGAGAGGGATTACTCACACCTAGGGACGCCTCTCCCACGAAACCTAGGTGCGTGCGTTTCCTCGACATTGTCAAAGAAGTGGACAACCCCTACGGAAGTGTTCGGGGCTGCCACAGTAGAGACACAACTTCTCCTCACGTCGTCAGGCTAGCTCTTGCGGAGTCAGGCGGGTACTGTCCACTTGCATGGCCTCTTCCAAGGCTGGCTGGGTAGGAGGCAGTGGGGGACGCTGAAACACTTGCGCAAGACGGGGTAGCTGACGGGTGTGAGCTGGTTCACGCTCCTGGCGGAGCTCCTCCCGTCTCTCCGAGAAGCGGATGTCAATGCGGGTCGCCAGGTGGATGAGCTCTCTTAAGGACGTCAGAGGGTCCCGGGTGGCGAGGGCATCCTTAATCTGGCCGGAGAGGCCCTTCTTGAATGTGGCGCACAATGCTGCGTCATTCCAAGCCAATTCAGAGGCTAAGGTGCGAAATTGCACGGCGTAGTCGCCAACGGAGGAGTTCCCCTGCTGTAGGTTTAACAAAGCAGTTTCAGCAGACGAGACGCGGGCAGGCTTCTCGAAGACTGCGCGGAACTCCTGCAAGAATGTTGCCAGATCAGCTGTGATAGGATCGCCTCGGTCCCAAAGTGGAGTCGCCCAGGCCAGGGCTTTCCCGGAGAGGAGACTGACTACGGAGGCTACCTTGGACCTTTCGGATGGGAACTGGCCAGCCATAAGTTCCACGTGGAGGGCACACTGGGTGATGAACCCTCTGCAGGCCTTAGAGTCCCCGTCAAACTTCGTCGGGATAGACAAGCGGAGTTTAAGGCCAGCGGATATCCCCGGAGCGACTGCTGCTGATTGAGCCACGGCAGCTGATTGCTGCTGCTGAGTGGCCCGGAGCTGTTGAATCATAGTAGTCAGTTGGTTCAGCTGTTGCGCTTGCTGCGCGATCTGCTTGGATTGCTGGGCCACGATGGTGGTGAGATCCGAGACGCTCGGTAGAGGCACCTTGGAGAGATCCATGGCTGAATCGAACTGTAACGCATGTGGTAGTGGGTCCTCTGGACCACCACAAGCGATGGTGTAAGCCACGCCAGGGAGCGGAGTCTAAGTAGGTCCGGTTTACACCAGAGCCCGCCGTAAAGCGGGATGAACTTGCTGTGGCGGATTACTACCAGGTCGCTATCCCTGGCGTGACTTGCTTGCGGTGGCATCCGAGGTGTTGCGCGGTACAGAATCGTGAAGCAGGCTCGTAGTCGGGGACAGGCAGAAGGTCAGGACAGGTGGCTAAGGTTTGTGGTCAATGGAAGGAGGCAGAAGGTACGGCACACGGTAAATCAGAACAAGGCACTTTGGAATGCTTCCTCTCAAGGCACAGGGCACTATCGATTCGGCAAGGTGCTAGGGAAGAGGCAGGGCTTAAATAGGGTCAGTGCCCAGTGAGACCAATCACCGGCGCACTGTCCCTTTAAATTTTGCTGAAGTGCCGTGCGCGCCGGGACGGAAACAGGAGCATGGAAAGGTAAGTGGGACACAGGAGCACCGAAGTGTCCGCAGCCCGAGCGTCGGACTGCGGCACCGGCCGCAGCAAGAGGCGCTGCGGCGTTGCGGGTGTGCCTGCGACCCGACACAGGGGTCGCAGAGACACCCATAACAGTTAATTTTAACATTGAGAGATAGGATATCCAAAATAAAATCCAGAAAATCAAATTGTATAAATTATATAAATTTATTTGCATTTTGTAGTGAGAAATAAGTATTTGATCCCTCTGGCAAACAAGACTTAATACTTGGTGGCAAAGTCCTTATGGGCAAGCACAGCAGTTAGACGTTTTCTGTAGTTGATGATGAGGTTTACGCACATGGAGGAATTTTGGTCCACTCCTCTTTGCAGATCATTTCTAAATCATTAAGATTTTGAGGCTGTCACTTGGCAACAGTTCTGCCATATGTTCTCGAGGAGGCAGAGTCACTATGTCGTCATTCATGTTCATGACCCAAACCAGAACTCAGTCACCCCGTATGTCACACAGGGTGTGCTCCACTGCTACTCCTTCCATCTGGAGGATAGGTTCCACCACTACTGTAGTACCCCTATAGCTTCCTATCTGTACCTATTGGTAGTGAGATCAGCAACTCATGTCTGGTCTGCACACTTACTGGGAATGAGGAATTTTAACACTGACACCTTCCAGCTCGGCTTTTATCCGGCAATGTCAAAAAGCCCGCTGCAGAGCCTGGTGGGGTGGACAATCATCAGGGACATGCCTCTAGTACTTTGGCCCCAACTTATGAGCCATCAGTCTGCCAAGGGCTTGTAGCACATACATACCTAGAAGCACTGGTACTTGTGAGTCCATAGTATTCTGTACCACCACCACGCCTTTTCCTTTCACAAGCTGTTCCCAGGCCTCAATGTCAGCTTGCATAACCCCTAAAGTCTGTATCAGAAGGTTACTGGCAAACTCAACAAGGATGCGCAATCTTTAAAAAAAGTAGCAGGGGGCATTACTTTGTGTTTCCTCCTGCGGTTTGCCCCACAACCTCAGGCGGATCTAGTTTAAATCCCCGTGTTAGAGTCACTACCCTGTCAGGGGCAGTTCATGATAATGTGGCTCACTTTATCACACTTCCAACACTTCAGTCTGTTATCTCTCATTCGTGTAGGTTCTCTGCCTCAAGTGAATCTACCCATAGCACTCCCCTGGATATGGTATGTCAGCCTACTGCCTCAAGTCAACAATGTCCCTTAAAGCTCCCTTAGCTCCCTCAAGGGATTTAATTCTAAACTCCACCTCAACTGGTGGCATAATAGAGATTGCTTCTATCTCCTCCTAGTTCTGCAATGTGATCGTCTCTTTTAGCACTTGGTGGAAGGTCAGGGGGAATCCAGCTTAACAAGCTTTCTTAAAGTCCTTCACAGTGACTGACATTTCAAGCCCAGCAGAAATTGATCTCACTCCAGCAGTTCCATATTGGTGAAGGATGTAGCCTTGGTTTCTGCTTTCTTTTGCAAAGTGGTCATAAGCTCCTGCAGGCTGTGTGTGTACTGAGGTAGCGACTCATTCTCTTATGGATAACAGGCAAAGAACCTCTTCCTTAACACTGCCGAAGAAGACACGTTCCAATACACATCGACAAAGCTTCCAGCCGCCATCTACCGTTGTCGGCTGCAATTAGTACTGGTACGTCCTAGTGTCGGTAAGGGGTTAATGTATGGGCAACAAAGAAAAGGATTTTACTTTCATTTGTGCTAGAATTAACCCCTTAAGGCAAACGCCTGAAAAGTAGTTAATGACCAGAACATTTTTTTAGTTTTGGCCTCCTTGCGTTTAAACAGTTGTAACTTTTTTATTTTTTCAATGATGCAGTTGGAGGAGGCCTCGTTCTATTCGAGACAAGTTGTACTTTATAAGGGAATAGTTTAAGTACACTTATAAATAATTGCAGTATTTTTTTAATTTTTTTACAAAACTTTTTTTATTTTTTTTTTATTTTTTTTTACACCATTCACATTTCACACTTAATAACTTGTTAGTTTAATTCTACAGGTTATTACGGTCGTGTGGATACCAAATATGTGTAGGTTTTTTTGTGTGTGTAATTTATGTACAATTATTTTTTATTAAATATTTTCATTTATTTTTTTTATTCTTTTTTTTTACACTTTTTATGTTTTTTTTTGGGACTTTTTTTTGACTCCCATGAAGGGAGAAACTGTTTAAACATTTTTTAAAAATTTTTTTTACACTTCATAAATGCAAATACATGCTAATCTTTGTCAGTTTGACACAGGCAGTGATTAGGACAGCACACAGTGCGTCCTAATCACTGGCTTCATACACAGACAGCTCTGGGGCCACTATAGGTCGCCAGAGCTGACTGTGCAGCCGATACCTGAGCTCTGTTGGGTGACCGGGCGTTCCGATCACCGACAGAGCAGGGGATCCCTTTGATTGCGCTGCGGTAACGCACCGCCGCAATCAAAAGGTTAAAGCATCGGGTGACTCTGAGTCACCAGATCAGTAAATTTATCCCCTAGTTTAGGGTTAGGGTTATGGTTAGGATTATGGTTAGAGGTCAGGATAGGTTTAATCAAAAAACACAGGTTTGGGGCATCCAAACCCAAATTTTTTGCACAAGTTTCACCTGTGTCGAACTGAACAGGGCTCCATTCAAGCTACACTGATGACCAGATCGACAGGCATAGAAATGTATAATTTGAGATCAGTGCATGTTAAAACTTACCGAAACATAACAATGACATTTTATCTGCTTTCTTCAGATCCCCAGGTCTCAGTGCTCACCAAGCTGTTTACCTGGATACAGGAAAGTGACAACGTATAGTATACACTCGTGCTGCTATGATTGTGCTCCATGTTCAGAAGGAGAAATATCTAACATATCAGGTAGATTCTATTATTTCTTCATATAAATCATAAAGCCTTTGTCATCTTTTCGTAACCCCTTCCCAACATTGGACATACCTG
Organism: Phyllomedusa bahiana; assembly: GCA_025379985.1. NCBI lineage: Eukaryota > Metazoa > Chordata > Amphibia > Anura > Hylidae > Phyllomedusa > Phyllomedusa bahiana. The sequence continues at coordinate 52,324 of JAODAL010015552.1, forward strand.
AACGTCATAGCAGGAAAGGACTTCCTGCAAATGGACGTACAGGTACGTCTTGGACATCGTGCGGGCTCACAAGCGGGGTATATTACAGATGGCCCCATGCTGCATCGCGCGTGACCAGAGCTCACTTCAGTCGTTGGCGATTAACCCCTTAGCTGTCGCAAACAATCGCGATCACTGTAGCTGCCCTATCAGAGCTGCCACGGTGCTATCAGGGGCTCTGAAGGCTTTCCTGAAAGCCCTCGGATGTCTAACAAACAATTCTGAGCTGTCTGTGACATCACTATGCCCAGCCGTGCTCTGCAGACATTGCTCGGGCATAGTGAATGACAGTTGAGATGGAAAGCAGTACACAGCAGTACTGCTGTGTACTGCTCTCCATTGTATCAGTGATCTGTAATTTTTTTCCCACCTGCCATTTATTTTCGGCCCTGTGGAGACATTGTCATAACTCACTTCAAGTCCAGTGCTCACAATTATAATTGACTTTCGAAAACAGATACCTGGGCTTATTCCATAGGAAAACCATTTTCTGTATATACGCGAGTATAAGCCGGCCCGAATATAAGCTGAGGCACTTAATTTCACCACAAAAACTGGGAAAACTTATTGACTTAAGTATAAGCCTAGGGTGGGAAATGCAGCAGCTACTGGTAAATTTACACCACTCACGTGCTAGACACGTACTGAAATTAGTGAATTGCGACTCTTTGATTGTTTAAACAATAGAGTTTACCACTTACTTTTTTATTTGTACATCACTCTATTTAGACTATACCATAATCTAATTTTGCTCAACTGCTTTACTACTCAGTGGTTCAAAGCTGACTACCCCCACTATGCTCCTCAGAGCTGATGCTATACATTCTTTTAAACTATTCTTAGGACCTTTCCTATGTATGACAGACACAGTTCTGAAGTCCCTTGTCAGCTAAAAAAAACACTATAAAATAGTATGTCTTGCACACAACTAGCTAGCTTCAGTTTGGACCATGACTAGTTGGTGCCCAGCACCCCTTTTTGTCATCATCGAAAGAGATGGGTGTACATGATGTACAGAGGGGCTCCCCCATTTCACTGTCCACAAATTATTCATCTGTAACTGCAGCTAAGTATTGTTTTATTTAATTATTTATGTATTAAACCTTTCAATTTTTTATATATTCTGCTTGATAGTAATCATTCTTTGACTGCCAATAAATCAACCACTTACAGTTTCTCACTCCGATTGGCACCCCCGTGGCTAGATCATGTGATACTGATTATTTTACATGGCAGCTGGAAGTCTTATGAAGCCTTCCATTGTTGCTATGTCTGCGATTCTAACAATTTCTACCCCAGGCAGGAAGTACTAGAACCACCATCTTTGAACACCCCTTTGTATTGTTTATACCAGGCATCCTCAAACTGCGGCTCTCCAGCTGTTGGGAAACTACAAATCCCATCATGCATTTATATAATCTATAACAGTGGGAATGATGGGAGTTGTAGTTTCCCTACAGCTGGAGGGATGCAGTTTGAGGATGCCTGGTTTATACAATGCAAAAGGATTTACTAATAATCAAGCCCCCTAGTGGTCAAGTACTCGAGGGGACTCGATAATACTGTAAGAAAATGTTTAAAGTATAAAGAAATCACCCCCTTTTGCCATTTTAAAAATAATAAAAAAGTTACACATAATTGGTATCTCTGTGTCCATAAAAGTCCCATCTACTAAAATATAACATCATATATCCCACACACTAAACACTGAAGAAGAAAAAAATTGCTTAACCAAAATTATGATTTTTTGGTCACTTCACATCCCCTAAAAATTGGAATGAAAGTGATCAAAAAAATCTTATCTATCCTAAAGTGGTACCAATAAAGAATACACCCTTACTCAGGTCCATAGGTGGAAGTACAAAAACGTTATTGGTCGCAGAAAATGGCACTTTGGTGCAAATGTAAAAATTAGACGATGTTTGGATTTTTTTTACGGTACTAAAACATAACGAAAACCTACGTATTTGGTATTGCCGGAATCATATCAACCTGCAGAATACAGATAACACCTGCAATCGTGGAGCAAGTATGTTTTTTCACATTTCGTCCCACTTAGAATTATTTCTGGTTTCCCATTATATTCTATGGTACGGTGAATGACACCATTAGAAAGTACATCATATCCCTCAAATAAAAGCCCTTATATATCTATGTAGATGGAAAAATAAAAATGTTATGGCTCTTGAAAGCAAAGGGGGAAAAAACAAAGAGCCATATTATTTTGACTGTGAGGAGTTAAGGGGTTAAAGACCAAGGGGCAGATTAATGAATCCTGTGTAATATTTAACAGCATAAACCAAGACCAAACAGTCTGAAGATGTGTCAGATTTATCACAGTGGCTCATGCAGTAGAAAAGTGTGTTGCATCTTGCTAGACATGTCAAACATTTTGGTCTTACCTTATATCACCATTTGGCTGATTTATGTTACAATATTTCCCACCAAAATTTTGGTACTCTTTATATGAATTATGATTTTAATCCATTCCCTTCCATGCCCTTTTGGGATAACTTGAGCCACAATGCTAGCACATATACTGTAGTGCAGTGTGTGTTCATCATTCTCTTGTCTTTCTATTTCTTTAAGAAGCCAGGGATTCCTGCAGACGTTCTTCATGTTCACATTTATAATTGATTTCCGAGAATTTATGTAAGACAATATAAAGAATTAAAAAAAAAAAAATTAAGTGGAAAGCTATGTCTAAACAATACTGGTTTATGGTCTGAATCCACCTGAAATCCGACAGCACCCAGTGCTGTGTAGACCGCAAAAGAAAATCTGTGCTGTAGTCAACACCGCACAGATTTTCTACTGAGGGTATTCTAAATTGGCGTCTGTCCGGTGGAAGATAGAACATGTTCTACTTTACGCCAGATTCTCGTTGGATTCCTATAGCTTCAGTGTAGTGGGCCGGTGGGAAATCCGAAAACCATTTTAACTATGCTGTGTAGACATGGCCGAACACAGTAACATAACAGAAAAGAAGCAATACATATAATCAAAAGTAATGAGCAGCTCTCAATTATACTTTGTTTTGCAGATAGTGAAAACTGCATGAAATGTCCAGAAGACAAGTGGTCAAATGAGAACCGAAGATTTTGTGTCTTGAAAGAGATGGAATATTTATCTTATACTGAGGACGTCATTTCAATCTCTTTTATGTGTGTATTAATTTTTTTTTGTATTCTGACTATTGTCATTCTTGCAATTTTTGTTTCAAAACGTGACACCCCGATTGTGAGAGCAAATAACAAGACCCTGAGCTTTGTTCTTCTGGTGTCCATCATGCTGAGCTTCCCTTGTGTCTTCTTATTCCTTGGTCGCCCTGTAGATAGCTCCTGCATGTTACGTCAAATCTCTACTGGAATATTGCTCTCAATATCCATCTCATCATTCCTGGCCAAAACCATAATGGTTTGCATTGCTTTCAAAGCCATCAAGCCTGAAAGTATGTGGAGAACATGGACTGGAGTAAAACTCCCTAATTGTGTGCTCCTGATCTGCTCCTCTGCCCAGATGATCATCTGTATGAGTTGGGTGACCCTCTCTCCCCCCTTCCAGGAGCTGGACACACACTCTTATAAGGAGAAGATCATAGTTCAGTGCAATGAAGGGTCCGATCTTTGGTTCTACTCTGTCCTGGGTTATATGGGGATTCTGGCCACTTTTAGTTTTATTACAGCTTTCTTAGCCAGGACATTACCAGATAATTTTAATGAGGCCAAGTACATCACCTTCAGCCTGCTGTTGTTCTGCAGTGTCTGGATAGCCATGATCCCGGCTTATCTCAGCACCAAAGGCAAATATATGGTCGCTGTAGAGATTTTTGCCATACTGACATCTAATGCTGGATTGTTGAGCTGCATGTTTTTCCCTAAATGTTATGTAATTCTATTCAAGCCTGAACTAAACACCAGGAAACATATACTAGGAACTAAACATGCTACATTACATCATTAATCCTGATTTATCTGAACACCAAAAGTTCACGGATTTGAAGAGTTTTTTTGGTCTGGTGTCTTGTACTAATGAGTTGCATATTTATACTTAGAGAAATAAATTAAATCTTAAATTTGTTTTAAGAATTCTCAGAATGTTAGATTTCTAGTGTCCCTATTTCAGTCTCACATTTGATGATGGTTAAAACTTCTTCTGTAGACAATAAAAGCCAGCATCTTCTTTCTGAATTGATGTGTTATTGGTATGAATTCTCAAATCATGGCCTATAATTAGAGATGGGTAAATCGATTCTAACGAAGTGGAATTCGTTTAGAATTTCAGGAAAACTTCGGTTCGGAACGAAGTCGAACTTTGGGGTACTTCGGGTGAACGAAGTGTGCTTTTGATTGATAAAATGGCTGCGAGCACATGGCGCTACAGGGGGCAAAGCACTCTGGGAGGAAGAAGGGCAAAGCCTGCATGAAAATGTGCAGAGTGAAGCCAATCAAACGACCGGCGGGATTCTGTGACGTCACCGCACTATATAAGTCCGGGCGCGACCCCGGGGAGCCCCACACTCCTCTCACTGTGCTCATCAGGGAAGGTGCTGCCCAGGGCTGATAACTCTTACTGAAGAATTGATTTTTATATAGCGATTTCTGTGGGTGTCCAGCTTGTCTCAGAGACTGTTCTCTTAATGTTTATTTCTAATTTTTTTGGGGTTTTGGGATCTAAAAATCCAGTGTGCGTCCACTGCACGCCATATAAAATTCAATATCCAAGTGGGATCTAAGCCAGTTTCCTGTTGAAATTCATTTAAAAGAAACAGCGTTTTTACAATACAAATACCCACTTCATTTTTTGGCTGCTCAATTCTATTGCGCAATTTACACCCAGGTTAATTAAGCTTTGTTTTGCTGGTGTGCTGCCCAAAATAAACCTTTCTTTTTCAAACGCCAAAAATATATAAATTTTTTTTGTAGCCTAATTCACAAGCAAAGGTTAATTACAACTGTAGCTCTTGTGTGGCGTAGAAAACACGCAATTTTGTAACCCCGCTACAAAGCTACTAGTTTCTGCGGCTCAATTCTTTGGCGCAATTTACATCCAGGGGTTAATTAACCTTTGTTTTTGCTGGTGTGCTAAACCCCAAGAAACCGCTTTTTCAACGCCAAATATATCAATTTTTTTCCCTGTAGCCAAATTTCAAAAGCAAGGTTTTAATTACAACTGTATCTCTTGTTGTGTGGCGTAAAAAAACACCCAATTTTAACACCATACAAAACTACTATTTTGGGGGGCTCAATTCTTTGGCGCAATTTAAAATCCAGGGGTTAATTAAGCGTTGTTTTGCTGGTGTGCTGACAAAAATAAAACCGCCCTTTTTCAACGCCAAAATAATAAATTTTTCCTGAAGCCTAATTCACAAGCAAAGGTTAATTACAACTGTATCCTTGTTTTTGTGGCATAAAAAACACGCAATTGTAACACGCTAAAAAGCTACTATTTTGTGCGGCTCAATTTTTTTGGCGCAATTTACATCCAGGGGTTAATTAAGCTTTGTTTTGCTGGTGTGCTGACAAAAAAAACCGTCTTTTTCAACGCCAAAATATATAAATTTTTCCTGTAGCCTAATTCACAAGCAAAGGTTAATTACAAACTGTATCTCTTGTTGTGTGGCGTAGAAAAACACGCAATTGTAACACCTAAAAAGCTACTATTTTGTGGGCCTCAATTCTTTGGCGCAATTTACATCCAGGGTTAATTAAGCGTTGTTTTTGCTGGTGTGCTGACCCCAAAGAAACCGCCCTTTTTCAACGCCAAAATATATAAATTTTTTCCTGTAGCCTAATTCACAAGCAAAGGTTAATTACAACTGTTCTCTTTTTGTGTGGCGTAGAAAACACGCAATTGTAACACGCTACAAAGCAAACTATTTTGTGCGGCTCAATTCTTTGGCGCAATTTACATCCAGGGTTAAATTTTAAGCGTTGTTTTGTTGTGTGCTGACAAAAATAAACCGTTTTTTTTCAACGCCAAAATATATACATTTTTCCTGTAGCCTAATCATGTCCGAAGGTTAATTAACCCTATTTGTGCTTTTACATTTAGTAAAACAACACAGTGTTTTTTAAACGGCACATACAAGTAAATTTTTCCTGGCCATTTGTGGAGTGCAATTTATACCCAAAAGGGTTACCCAAGCTTGTTACTGGGTTCATTTGGAGTCAAAAACAGGGTGTAATATTTATCATATACAATATCATCATAAAACAGTGTCTGTTACATTTTAGAACAAACAGTATGTCAGACAGAGAGTTGGCAGGCTCTGCACCTGCGAGTGGCAGTGGCACAAACATTCCTGGAACAGGCCCGGGTCGCAGCACAGCAAGGGGACGTCGCAGCAGGGGTCACTCGGTGAGGCCACAACTGCCGCTGTCATCTAGCGCCGTGTGTTATTCAGAACCCAAGGGTTCTTGATGGTTTGACTAGGTCATCCTCTTCCTCCAGATGACATCTGACAACCCCAGCCAAGAGTCGGTGGGAAACCTCAGACACAACCCTTAGTTGGAAATGGCCCCGGGAGCGGGTCAGCGGCCCTCACCTGTTCCTCAGCCCGCCTCTGTCCCATCCGGTTCCCTCACCAGAGATCTACTATGTGGTCTGGGCTCAGCGCCACTATATAGCGAGGATGAACAATTTGAGGAGGGCAGTCAGCAGCTACTTGGCAGCGAGAAATGGGGCCAATATCGCCTGCTTCTTGCAGTAGGCGGCAAAGTATAGATGTGGAGAGTGGCATGGGATGGTCATGTTTGTTGAGAGGTCAGCCTCGGCATACCAAGACCGTGATGAGGACAGCAGTGACGATGAAACACAAATAGATGATGATGTAGCCGACCGCACTTGGAGCCGGGTGAGGCAAGGGCTTCATCATCGTCAGGAGAAGAGGGCGTCAGCTTGCGCGTCGGGTAGCAGCGCAGCCAGCAAGTGGGTCGTTTTGCCCGTGAGTCAGAAGGATAGCAGCAGTGTGAGGTCGGGAGCCAAGGGGCCAGGGGGTAAAAAACCCTCTTCGCAGGTCCAAGAAAGTAGCGGCACAGGGCTCAGCGGGCAGCGGCGGCAGTAGTCACTCAGTGCGGAGCGTTGGCGGGTAAAATCCGATACTCGGCGGTGTGGCAGTTCTTTGCTAAGACACCCGGAGGAGCCGAATATGGGTATATGTAGAATCTGTGGGCAGAAAGTGAAGCGGGCCAGGGAGCTAACATTGGCACCACGGCCCGCGCCAACACATGCAGCGTCACCATCCGTGGCCTGGGAGAAACGTGGCTCAGATGTGGTGGTCCATCCTGCCGCCGCAGAACAGCAGCACAGCCGCGCCCAGTGGCATGCCTGCCATTGCAGCCAGCCCAAGGGCTCCACCACCTCTGCAGAAGGGAGCTGTTTTCTCTTTGACATCATCTCCTGGTCCAGATGCTCTGCTCCTCGCTACTCATGGCGCCAGCAGTCGTTCAGCGAGGCGATTGCAAAGAGACAACAGTATGCGTCCAACCATCCTAAGGTGCAGCAGCTGACCGTGCTCCTGTTCAAGTTGTTGGTATTGCAGTTCCCTTTCCCTTTCCAAAATGGTGGACCCCTGCACCGTTCAGGAACTAATGGCTTGTGCCGAGCCGAGATGGAGAGTTTCCAACCCGTAATTTTATTTCCAAAAAGGCAGTACCAGCACTTCATAAATATGTAGAACAGAAGGTGGGTCAGTCCTTGAGTTATCGGTTTTTCCAAGGTCACAGCACGCGGACGTCTGGAGCTGTAACTACGGCAGGGCCAGTACATGTCCTTTACGGCCCACTGGGTGAATGTGCTTCCAGCCCAGGCACACCAACAACTTGGACAGGAGACGCCGCTTTCTCCTCCACGTTGTGAAACTGCTGCACCTGCGCCCATGTCCGCCTCTTCCTCCTCCACCACCACCACCATCTCAGCCTCCACAAGTACTGCTCCCTCATACCACATGTGTAGGGCACAGCGGTGTCACGCAGTTCTACACCTGGCTTGCCTCGGCGAACGAAGTCACACAGGGGAGGAACTGCTCCGCGTCATGCAGCAAGAAATCGATGTGTGGCTTTCTCCTGCGCCAACTGCCAATCGGAACCATAGTGACGGACAATGGGAGGAACATGGTGTCCACCTGCACCGAGGAGGGGTGGTCCATGCGCCCGCATGGCGCACGTGTTCAATCTGGTTGTGAAAAGGTTCCCGGGAAATCTTCCACCGATCTTCAGAAACATTCTGAAAATTGGGCCCGGAAACTGTGCATGCACTTTATCTATTCGGGACAAAGCCAGGAACACCCTCCTCGAGTTGCAGCGGCAGAACGGCCTTTCCCCCCAAAACACTCTGATATGCGATGTTTTCCACCCGCTGGAATTTCCAGCCTGCACATGTTGGACCGACTGTATGAACAGAGAAAAGGCCATTAACGATTTTTTGATGACCAGGCAGACAGAAGTTTCTCCCATGTGTAACTTTGATGTCAGCCAGTGGCAGCTCATGCGTGACACCTGCCGGTTGTTGAGGCCATTCGAGGAGGAGACGTTATTTATCAGTCGCCAGGACTACGGGATGAATAACGTCATTCCACTGCTTCATGTCCTGGAACAGATGCTGAAAAATCTGTCTGGGCAGGGGACTGGAGACGTGGCGACTACATCTCGTGGCCACATGAGTCCGGTGGGGACTGAAATGGAGGAGGAGGAGGGGGACATTGGAGCAGAAGCATTGTCTGGTGAAATGAGTGGATTTTCTACCCAGGTGACAAGAGAGGAGGAGCAGGAGCAGCTGGAGGAGGTGGATGGAGATGAGGAAGACGAGGCAGATGACCCCCAAGCACCGTGGCAGTATACAGTGGAAATGGAGGCAGGGAGCCCCTCGGAGTCACTTGTGCAGATGGCCCGCAGCATGCTTATTTGCCTGGGTAGTGACAGCCGAATAGTCAGCATCCGGCAGAGGGATGACTTCTGGCTCACAACCCTATTGTACCCTCGCAAACGGTCCAAAATGGGAGCCTTTTTCCCCGCTATTGAGAGGGAAGACAAACTCAAATACTATAGGGAAATCCTCTGTAATCAGTTGGCCGCTGCTAAAGTGCGCAAACGTCCCTCCTCTGACAGGTCTGACCGGGGGTTCCTCAGCGCTCACGTACTAAATGCGCGGCTGCTGGGGGAAGGTGGGGGGGTAGGAGCAGTACCAGCTCCATCAGTAGTAACCAAGTCTGGAGTCACTGATGAGCAGCTTCCTTCACCCGCCTAGTGAGGAGGGCAGTCGCCAGCAGCAGCAGCAGCAACCAACAGGTTGTGGCCTACTTGGACAGCCAAACTGCCACCTCAGTTAGAAGATCCGCTGGACTACTGGGCAGCCAAACTGGATGTGTGGCCCGAAAACTTGCCGAGTTTGCAGTGGAGAAGCTGTCCTGCCCCGGGCCCGTAGTGTGGCATCAGAGCGGGTGTTCAGTGCGCGGGGGCCATCGTTACCCCAAGGAAAACCCCCTTTTTCCACGGGAAAAGTGGAACGACTGACCTTTGTCAAGATGCAGCAGGCGTCGATCGGCCCGGATTTTCACACACCAATGCCTTAGGCGTCAGACTGGGTTCAAACGACCTGCCTCAGCCCCTATTCGGATGCCGCCACCCGCCTGAAAGCCACACATCTGCTGCCAGTTTTCTCCATCTGCCTACCACCATCTTTACCAGGGACTGGTTTTTCCACCCACCTCAACACTCTGTCAAATTTTGCCACTCTAAAGACCTCATGCTGCTGCTGCTGTTGCTGTTGCCGTGACATCCACACTGTGTCATTGTGCCACTGTCTGACCTCATGCTGCTGCTGTGGCTGCTGCCATGGGCCCCCCACACTGTGTCATTGTGCCACTGCCTGACCTCATGCTGCTGCCGCCGTGACCTCCGCCTCAGTCTTGTGCCACTCTGTGGCTTGCTCCTGTTTTGCCACCTCCAGAATGTCATTGTGCCACTCTCTGACCTCATGCTGCTGCTGAGAATCATGCCGTGCCCTCCACACTGTGTCATTGTGCCACGCCTGACTTCATGCTGCCGGCCGGGGCCGTGACCTCCGCTCTCAGTCATTGTGCCATTCTGTGTTTTCCTCCTGTTTTGCCACCTCCAGAATGTCATTGTGCCACTGTCTGATCTCATGCTGCTGCTGTCGTGACCTCCACACGTGTGATTGTGCCACTCTGTGGCCAAATACTGTTTTGCCACCTCCAGAAAGTCATTGTGCCACTGCCTGATCTCATACTGCTGCCGCCGTGACCTCCACACTGTGTGATTGTGCCACTCTGTGGCCTAATACTGTTTTGCCGCCTCCAGAATGTCATTGTGCCACTGCCTGATCTCATGATGCTGCCGCCCTGACCTCCACACTGTGTGATTGTGCCACTCTGTGGCTTAATACTGTTTTGCCGCCTCCATACTGTCCTTGTGCCACTGCCTGACCTCAGACTGCTGCCGCCGTGACCTCCACACTGTGTGATTGTGCCACTCTGTGCCTAATACTGTTTTTGCCGCCTCCAAAGTTCATTGTGCCACTGCCTGATCTCCTGCTGCTGCGGTCGTGACCTCCACACTGTATCATTGTGTCACTCTGTGGCCTAATACCTTATTGCCCCCTCCAGAATGTCATTGTGCCACTGCCTGACCTCAGCCGGCCGCCCCCGTGACCTCCACACTGTGTGATTGTGCCACTCTGTGGCCTAATACTGTTTTGCCGCCTCCATAATGTCATTGTGCCACTGCCTGACCTCATACTGCTGCCGCCGTGACCTCCACACTGTGTGATTGTGCCACTCTGTGGCCTAATACTGTTTTTGCCACCTCCAGAATGTCATTGTGCCACTGCCTGACCTCATGCTGCTGCCGCCGTGACCTCCACACTGTGTCATTGTCCCACTTTGTGGCTTCCTCCTGTTTTACCACCTCCAGAATGTCATTGTGCCACTGCCTGACCTCATACTGCTGCCGCCGTGACCTCCACTCTCAGTCATTGTGCCACCTGTGGCTTCCTCGTGTTTTGCCACCTCCGAAAGTCATTGTGCCACTGCCTGACCTCATGCTGCTTTGGGGTGCCGCTGTCATCTCCACACTCTGTCACTAATGTTGCCACCTTGAGCTCTCAGCTTGTTTTTTTCCAGCTTTCGCGGCATGACTTTATCAGGCTACATTCCCACTTGAGTTTTTTGGTCAGTTTTTGCCCTCTTAAGTGCCCAGGGAATTTTATAGTGAAGCGATTCTAATAGCGTGCGCAGTCATGTGCTTGTCATACTAAAACACAACATTGTATGAAGACCAAACCAAGCTCCCTCTGCATATTTTAAGGGATAGCACAACGTTAAAAGCACCCTGCAGGCTCTGTGCAGCCCGGAAATAGCTGCTTTTTAACGCGATTCGTGCCGAAGTAATTCGGAACGAAACAAATTTTGACGGAAAATTCGGCGAAGTGACAAACTAATTTTTGAGAAATTCGCCCATCTCTACCTATAATATGTAGGAGAATCTGGAATGCAGGTCAACGCTTTTAATTCTGTAATAAAATCAATAACTTGCTGTCTATATTGGCCATATCTTTTTACATTTTCTCTACTTATGTCTTAAATTCTTTTTCACTTTAACCTCATTTCTAAATATAATATCAAACTGCTTTCACTGTTAGATAAGAGATCTTGGGCCTAATGTGTAAGACTTTATTTGTTGCCCATAGCAAGGGGAGCTCTGATTGGTTTCTATGGGCAAGAAAGAAAGTCTTACACCTAGACAGTTTTCATACATGAGGCTCTTTGTTTTGAAGATTTCCATCTTAATAAGGGTATGTTCACACTTCGTGTTTAGTCCATCTGAACATACGTTCTTAGATGCGTCTGTCTATATGGACCCAAACACGCATCTAGCATTGAGCAGTGTGTTTTACATTGCTTGCTATGTAAAACACGCATCGGCGTTCAGATGAGTGATGTTTAATTGCGTCTTTCGGATCCGTTGTTCCAATCTGTTCTAAGAATCGATATGTCAATTCTTGATCCGAAAGACGCGGCAGGAGCCCTTTTATAAACTATAGGGTGCAATTCTGCTGTAGCCAAAACGCATCCAAACACGCACCTGCGTGTTGGACATGTTTTGGATCCAATGGATGCTGCGTTTTTGGATGCAATTTTCAGATCCAAAACGGATCCAAAAATGCCGTGTGAACATATCCTAATTCTGCCGTGTAGTGTGACCCTAAATCTAATATCATTACATACTGTATTACACCTTCTGAAAATTACAGTACAGCATAGTTGAAATTATCAGTGCCCCCTGAATAAACAATACCGCACATTTTGTCACTTATCCCGGTTACAACACAGTTATCCACTCATGGAACGCTTGGCCTATTTTCCTTTAGATTTATTGCAGATGGGGATTTATAAAATCGCAAATTTTCCTACACCACAAAATGTCAATGTTCTGCATGTTATCAGTAAATCCATCTCTCTGTAGTCCAATTGTGTTTACAAGAATCTATGCGCTTTAATTTTATTCTGATGAAATCAATATAAATCCTAATGATTTACTAAGCAAATTCTAGGATTTCACATAAACCAAAGTAACCTTAAAAATGCTGCCTGTCATAAACTGGCATATTTTGGGCAGCAAGTGAACAGTCAGCTCTTGAAGATTATGTAGAAAATGGGCAAGCGTAAGGATTTTACCTCACTAGAAAATAAAAGGCAGTCTCAAATTTAACTTTGAATAAATCCTTTAAAAGATATAAAATCATAAAACTACCAAACTATGCTGATCCAAATATCCAATATATGTAATGTGAACAGTTAAAATATAACAATTATTTAACTGGCTGTTGATTGCTACTTACTAACTTTTACATGGGGTGACCACCCAAATTAAGGCAGCCCCTCTGAGAAACCTACTCCCTAACATGTCCCTGTTATAGGCTTATACACTTATATTGCAATTTATTTTTAAGTAATTTGTCTTGAAGATTGGTCGTTTTTGAGGAAGTGGTAAATGCTTGTTCTTTCATCAAAAGTGATTTTTCAAGCATAAGGATTTCATCAACTTTGACAATTGTGTTGACTAATAAACTGGGATACAGTATCTCCGGAACAGCTTGTCTTGTGGGTTGCTCCTGGTATGCCTTGCTTGTTATTGCTTAAACATGGTTAGAAAGGATAAGCAGTGAACTGGTGAAAGGGTCAGTTATTTACATAAAAAGAAAGAAAATGACTAGTTTGTCTGGTCCACTCACACAGAAGAGTTAACAAAATAGCTGGAAAAGTATGAGGCTGGGCAGCTGTTTTTTCTTGTGTTCTGCATTTAGACTAAAAAACATTTATTTAAACATAGAGATGGATATAGGAGAAAGATAAAACCCAAACATAGTTTTTGTTGAATTGTCAAAATCTGATGCCTCATAATTTAAGGCTGTCTAATACAGGGGTCCCCAACCGCCAGTCCGCGGACCGGCACCGGGCCTTAGCGCATCCCCTGCCGGCATCTTCTCTGCGCGGCTGCCGTAATCCGGCCACGCACAGATAGCAGCTGCGCTCAGCGTGCGGCTGCATTACAGAGAAAGCAGGAGCGGTGCATTACCGCCCCTGCTTTCCCTATCGCTGTAGATTCGGCGTTCAGTGAACGCCGTATGTACAGCGATGAGCGGTGCAGGCAGTGTGATGCACGGTGACGTCACACCCCCCACGCCGCTCGGAGCTGTCGGATGTCGGCTGCTGGGAGGAGGAGCTCGACCGAGGATCCAGGAAAGGTGAGTGACTTTTATTTATTCATTACTACTGGGGCAGCTATGTATCATTATTACTGGGGCAGCTATCTATCATTACTACTGGGGCAGCTATCTATCATTACTACTGGGGCAGCTATCTATCATTACTACTGGGGCAGCTATGTATCATTATTACTGGGGCAGCTATCTATCATTACTACTGGGGCAGCTATGTATTATCACTACTGGGGCAGCTATGTATTATCACTACTGGGGCAGCTATCTATCATTACTACTGGGGCAGCTATCTATCATTACTACTGGGGCAGCTATCTATCATTATTACTGGGGCAGCTATCTATCAATCATTACTGGGGCAGCTATGTATCATTACTATTGGGGCAGCTATCTATCATTATTACTGGGGCAGCTACAGTATCTATCATTACTCGGGGCAGCTATGTATCAATTTTACTGGGGCAGCTGTGTATGTATCATTACTACTGGGGCAGCTATGTATCATCACTACTGGGGCAGCTATCTATCATTATTACTGGGGCAGCTATCTATCATTACTACTACTGGGGCAGCTATCTGTCATTACTACTACTGGGGAAGCTATGTATCATTATTACTGGGGCAGCTATGTATCATTACTACTGGGGCAGCTATGTATCATTACTACTGGGGCAGCTATCTATCATTACTACTGGGGCAGCTATGTATCATTACTACTGGGGCAGCTATGTATCATTACTACTGGGGCAGCTATCTATCATTACTACTGGGGCAGCTATCTATCATTACTACTGGGGCAGCTATCTATCATTACTACTGGGGCAGCTATCTGTCATTACTACTACTGGGGCAGCTATGTATCATTATTACTGGGGCAGCTATGTATCATTATTACTGGGGCAGCTATGTATTATCACTACTGGGGCAGCTATCATTACTACTGGGGCAGCTATCTATCATTACTACTGGGGCAGCTATCTATGTATTATCACTACTGGGGCAGCTATCTATCATTACTACTGGGGCAGCTATCTATCATTACTACTGGGGCAGCTATCTATCATTACTACTGGGGCAGCTATCTATGTATTATCACTACTGGGGCAGCTATCATTACTACTGGGGCAGCTATCTATCATTACTACTGGGGCAGCTATCTATGTATTATCACTACTGGGGCAGCTATCTATGTATCACTATCACTACTGGGGCAGCTATATATTATCACTACTGGGGCAGCTATGTATCACTATCACTACTGTGGCAGCTATGTATCACTATCACTACTGTGGCAGCTATGTATCACTATCACTACTGGGGGCAGCTATCTATGTATCACTACTGGGGGCAGCTATGTATCACTATCACTACTGGGGCAGCTATGTATCACTATCACTACTGGGGCAGCTATGTATCACTATCACTGCTGTGGCAGCTATTATTATTATAATTATTTATTTTAGAGTGCCATTAATTCCAGGGCGCTGTACATTTAAGGGGAATTACATACATAACAAATTGAACAAATACAAATGGTGACAAAAATGACTAGTAAACTGAAACAGAGGGGAAAAGAGGACCCTGCCCGCGAGGGCTTAAATCTACAAGGAAGAAGGGAGAGACAGAAGGTGGTGGGGCAGACATGTATGCGGGCGGTGTACTGGGGGGGTGGGGTTTAAAATGTGGGTTGTAGGCTATCCTGAAAGATGGGTTTTCAGGTTGCTTTTGAAACTGGTGAAAAGTTGGGGAGAGTCTGATGTTTTGGGTTAATGATTTCCCCAGAGTGTGGGTGAAGTAGGGAGAAAGTCCTTGGAGACGGTTAAAGTGAGGAGCTGAGAAGGGGAGCAGAGGCGAAGGTCCTGTGAGGAGCGGAGATTGCGTGAGAGGAGGTATCTGGAAATTAGGGCAGAGATGTATGGAGGGGAGAGGTTATGGAGAGCCTTGTAGGTCAGGGAGATAGTAATTTGAACTGAATTCGTTGGGCAATGGGCAGCCAGTGAAGGGGATTTGGCAGAGGGGAGATGGCTGAGGAGTAGCGAGGAGAGAGGGGAATCAGACGGGCAGCAGAGTTTAGGATGGATTGGGGGTGGAGCGAGGGTGCTAACTGGGAGACCACAGAGAATCATGTTGCAGTAGTCAAGGCGGGACATGACGAGGGCGTGGATTACGTTTTAGTAGTGTCAGAGTTGAGGGAAAGGCGATGCGTGAAATATTTTTCAGGTGGAGGCTGGCAGGCAAGGTGAAGGCTTGGATGTGTGGTTTGAAGGATAAAGATGGAGTCAAAGGTTATTTCCCAAGGCAGCGGACTTGTTGGAGCTGTGAGAGGGTGTGGCCATTAAACAGTGATAGAGAGATCAGGTGGAGGGGTAGAGAGGGACGGTGGAAAGATGATGAATTTGTTTTATCTACATTTAGTTTAAGGGGACGGAGGAGAAGAAGGGGAAGTGGATGATAGGCATTTTGGGATCCGGGAGAGAAGGGAGTTAAAGTCAGGACCGGACCGGAGATATTAAAGCTGGGTGTCGTCCCCGTACAGGTGGTAGTTAAAGCCATGCGAGGCTATGAGCTGACCCAGACCAAGAGTATAGGATAGAGAAGAAGGAGTGGGCCCAGGAAGACCCTGAGGGATACCAACAGAGAGCGGGTGGGAGGGGGGAGGTGGTGCGGAGTGAGAGACACTGAATGTCCGTTCGAGAGGTTTTGAAGAGATCCAGGGGAGGGCCAGGTCCGTGATGCCGAGGGAGGAGAGGATTTGTAGCGGATGGAGTGGTCGACAGTGTCAAGGCAGGGACAGGTCTTTGGAGGAGAAGGACGGAGTAGTGGCGTGAGCTTTAGCAATTACTAGGTCGTTGGTGACCTTGGTTAGGGCAGTTTCAGTGGAGTTTTGGGTTGGGTCGGAAAACCTGATTGGAGTGGGTCAAGGAGAGAGTTTGGAGGAGAGGTGGGAGGACAGCTGAAGATAGACGTGCTGCTCGAGGAGTATGGATGCAAAAGGGAGCAGTGAGATGGGGCGATAGTTGGACAGGGGGAGGAGGGGTCGAGAGATGGTTTCTTTAAGGATAGGGTGTGATGGTGCATGTTTAAAGAGAGGAAGGGAAGATGCCAGAGGTTAATGAAGATTGAAAAGATGGGTGAGGGCTGGGAAAATAACTGCTGAGGTCTGGGATGAGGTAGGATGGCAGTGGGTCAAGGTTACAGGTAGTGAGGTTGGATTTGGACACTAGAGAAAGAGGTTTTCATGACTAACAGTGGGAAAGAGGTTATGGGGAAAGGGTTCACTGGGGACTGTGTCAGGGTTGAGGGTGGGTGATGGCGATGGTAGGGGTATAGTGGTGGGTAGTGGGGACGGTGGGGGGACGCTTTCTCTGATGAGGTTGATCTTATTTTTAAAAAATGAGTTGCAAATCGTCCGCTGATAGGAGAGATGGGGTAGGAGGTGCTGGGGGGCGAAGGAGAGAGTTGAAGGTGTTGAATAAATGTCTGGGGTTGTGGGACAAGGAGGCTATGAGAGTGGTGAAGTGCAGACTTAAATGCGTGTAGCGATTGTTTGTAAGAGGTGTAGTTGTCGGTGGAGCGGCTTTTCTTCCAGCGGCGTTCAGCAATTCTGGGAAGCTCGCCTCAGTTGTTTGGTGGAGGCTGTGTGCCAGGGGTGTCTGTTGATGTTGCGGGATCTGTTGTGTGTGAGAGGAGCGACTGAGTGGGGATGGTGGTGGTGGTGATGGTGTTGTTGTAGAAAGCAGCGGCTGTGTCTGGGTTGTAAGTGAGGTATGGTAGAAAGAGGTGCAAGAGAGTCAGAGAGAGTGCGGGGGTTGAGGTTTTTAGGTTCCCGCGTGGGGGTACTAGATAGGGACAGAGGAGCAGGGGAAAGGGGGATGGTGGAGAAGGTTTAATTTAGGGTTTTGGTCAGAAAATGGGGGTGGGGAAGTTTTGGGATTTAGATAGGGGGGAGAGGGGGGGGGGTGAAGGGTGAGGGCCGTGTGTGTCCATCTCTGGGGGGTTTGGAAACCAAAGGTCCACTGTGAGAGGCCAAAAGGGAAAGCGAGGGGAGAGGAGTTTGCTGGCAGCAGGGGGGGTGTGCATCAATTGGGGTGTTAAAAATCTCCCATGAAAAATAGTGGGATGTATCACTAAACTACTGGGGGGAAACTATGTACACAAACACTGGGGGCAGCTTTTATTTACTATCTTCCCACTGGGGGAGCTAACTATGTATCACTATCACTAATGGGGCAGCAAGCGATGTATCACTATCACTACTGGGGCAGCTATGTATTATTATCACTACAGGAGGGCTATATTTATTTATTATTACAGGGGGCATATATCTCTATAATGAGCTTATTACATATGTATATTATATACATGTATAATGCTGACCCATAGAGATGACAATCAGTCTCCAGTTATAAAATACTGGTTACCCCATACAATATCCCTAAATGACACAGTATACACTTTATTTGTTTTTTTTTTGTGTGTGTAATCCTAAACATCCAACCTCCTCCATAACTCCGCCCCTAATAACCCCGCCCCCCACTGGGAAAAATTGTCATGCATCAAACCGGTCCCTGGTGGAAAAAAGGTTGGGGACCGCTGGTCTAATATGATGATCATCTATATTATGAAAAGAAAGGGGGAAAAAAAGAGAAAAACCCTGAACTGCACCAAATGACTGTGCATAGATTACATAAGAACTTGCAATGTCAACATAGTATTACAGTTTTAGAACGCATCGGTACAGTTTTATCTGTCATATGCTGCTCAGTTCTGGACAAGTATTTATAGAAAAGATGCCCTGAAAGCAGTACAGAGACAAACAACTACAGTGATAATGGATCAAAGGATTTAATTTATTTGGTATTGAGAAGAGATGTCTAGAGGGGGACAGGGTTGTGTATTCATATATAAATGGCCCAAGCAAAAAAATATGGTGAAGATTAGGGGGACACACCCTACATGTGGAGAAAAAAAAGTTTTGCCTCTAGAGAAGACCACTCTCTGCCGCAAGAGCTGTGAATCTGTAGAATAGTCACAGCAGTAGCAGTTGAAGGTGTCATGAAAGCTTTGATGATTACTTAGACCAATACAACATTCGTGCTTATGTAGACATATAAAATTCTTGTTTCAAATGCTGATCTAATTTCACTGCTACTTGGGATTAGGAGGGAAATATTTCCACTTCAGAAGATCTAACTGAAAAGAATGGGTATGGGTAATTTTGATTATTGTGGATTAAAGTTACTCATACCTCATCCAAATCGGCTACTTGACCTAAATTGAGCTTGATGGACATTTTCTTCAATGTGTCAAGTAAATATGCAACTAAAGAACCAACCCGGCTGAGTCCAAAAAGTAGGACATGCAAGGAAATATGGATCCTGGTTTTGTAAAATTTCTGGGCACAGTTTGTGCCTAGCTGATAAGAGGGACCCTAAAGCTGTATTTTTTTTTCTGAAGGTGTCTCCCGCCATGTCAACTGCACTTTCTACAGCTTCATTACTTTTTGATTTCGAATGAACCTTCACTCCACCTAATACGACCCAAACTACCATAACTTAAACTCTTGAATAAATGCAAAAAACACATTATTCTATGGTGTTAAAATGGCCACAGCTTTATTAAAACTACAGAAGTACAACAATTACAGAAGGAGTGAGGTGAAGTGCTAGGCCACTGTGTGAGATTTCCAGCTGTTTGACATGTAGCAACCGGCCAGACAGCAATAAAGAGGCAGCACACTCTGGCAGAGCCAGTACACTTACAGGGCACCAATGTCTATACTGAAAATCCTGACTCCTGCTTAACCACTGTGCTGAACCCTAGATGACATTAGCATTGTGTCATCCTTAAAGGGGTTTTGCCACGATGTAATGTTGACGTGGGATCCTCCAAAATGGGTATTTAATCACTTTTCTAAATACAGTATATGTGATTACAAAAAGTGAAGCCTGTGAGAGCTACAGCATTGCTCAGTCCCCCTTAGTTTCCTGAACGTTTACATTAGACATGACCAGGACACTGACGGGAGCTGGCAATGCTTGCATGTTTGCACTTCTTATCTGTTGAAAGGTGAGATGAAGAGTTTGCAAGGGGCTGGGCGCAGAAAGTGCAGTGTATGAGTCTGTTGCTGTATAGAGAATCCACTGTTGTATAATGTTAATATTTGAGTAAACTTTAGAAGACGCTCCCTGCTTCCTCGCTCTCTGCTCACCGCCCCTCCCTGTCACCCCTGCAGCTGTTCATGACTCAGCATGCTTTGTTTATATTCTCCCCTGAGCAGATAAGAGGTAAGGAACTCACTTTGTGGCATAACCCCTTTAAAGCTGGCTAGTTCCAAAGCTCAGCTTCTTCTACAAGAGATAGAGGATTTAGAATCCTCTTATTAGTGTAGTGAATTAGTCCATCACAACTTGCCTAGAACTGATCCCAGTTATCACTCGTAAACCCTCAAATAAAAAGTGTTTTGAATGTATGATAACAATATGCCCCCATGTAACCATGAATGCAAGCTCACATTGCAAGATCAATACATCAATCAATGCCAAGAATATACAGAAAGCTTTACCACAATGTGTTACTTATAAAACTACTAGAATGTAGATAAGATCAGAACAGTAGAACTAAATAACATGCTTACCAACAACCAGATGTGTCCCAGGCGTAGCTAGCAGCAGTCATCCCGCTACTAAGATCCAATATGAACAAGTCAGCACATAGTGACCGATTACTGCGGGACCACAGTGACCCACATATAACCAGCACATAGTGGACCAGATTCGCCGTCTACGCTGGGGAAATGAGAATGACTATACAAAGTCTGTAAATAATTTAGAATTGAAATGTTACTCGCAAGACCATTATACTAAAACAGATTTTAGTCCTTGTCTGTGTCGCGCAGTGACAGATACCAGTGTCCTTACAGGCTTGCAGACATAATAAATGATTAGCAGTCAGTTACATCCAGGCACAGGAGACGTTCTCGTCAGCTCTGAGTTGTGGTCTCTTTATCCCTATTGATCTTCTCCGATCTGTTCCCAGGCCGCCATGGCAACTTCTCCAGACCACAACTCTTCACTGTAAAATTTACAAAACAAACATCTGTACAAACTCCCCATCTATAACACCTCATATGGCCAGGTAGTGCCCCCTAAAAGTCAGGTAGTGCCCCCTGAGCCATGTGTTTGTGCCCCCTGAGATAGAGTATAGATAAGATACCCCTATAAGCCAGTTAGTGCACCTGATATGAGCCAGGAAGAAGTGTGAACCCGATTATAATGCCAGGTAGTGCCTAATAGCCGAGGGTAGTGCCCCTCTAATAGTGTGTAGGTAGTGGCCTTTGACTAATGTAAGCCGGTAGTAGCCAGATAGCCAGGTTGATTATTAGCCCCCTTGCAGTTATGATAATAAAATAATATAAAATGTACTCACCTCACCTCGATTCCCCCAATGGTCCTGCGTTCAGATCTGAGAGATGCTGTAGCAGTGAAATGCGGCGTGACGTGACTCACGCCACTTACTGTCTTGCAACACTGCTCCAGAGATGCTCCTCAGCGCAGATTTGATGGCCGAAGTGATCCCCAGAATAGCAGGGGGCGTGGTGAATGCATGAGCCCCCACGCATACGCTGATTCATGAGATTTGGGGTGGAGGCATGGACGGGCACGATCCATCCTGCCTCGGTTTTCGATGGCACCAGTGCAGAGTATGGATTGCGAGTGAATACCAGTTTTGTGGAGTTTATTTTATTGTTGGGGCCATCCCACAGAGCTTCGGGGGGGCACTTTCGTCTCTCTGTTATTAACGGTTTTTGTCATGTTTTGCGAGTTTGTTTCTTTCATATCCTTTTTCTTTCATATAAATTTCCGTGAATATTCACCCTACTGCTGCCTCAAATTAGTTAACAGCCCAACGGAGGTATCTAATTTATATAGTTTCCCCATACTTTGTTCTCCTCATTCATTGAATGTCTCCTGGATCCTTTACTTGTGGACTCTTCTCATTTTGGTAGGACATTAGAATATTGAAGTGGGATGATGTGTGTATTGGCAGGGGGTAAGAGTCTGCGGGTGCCGAACCTTTTATTTTCTTGCCGACGAATGTTGTTATTTTTTATTGTGAGAGGGGGTAGGCTGTGATCTTTTTCTTCAAGGCTTTTATGGTTCTTGATTTTGTTAGGGTGCGGAGGCGGCGGGGGGGCTATAGAATTTATTGTGTAATTAGGAAGGTTTTTTTTTTGACGGTGGGAACATATAATAGTCGCAATAGCCAATCAGGGAGGGGCAGGGGGGGATATAAGGCTATAGGTCTGGGAAGTGTGTTTTAGAGAGTCGATCTGTGAGAATTGGAAGCCAGCGGACTTTTGCTTAGCTGGTTTTTTTGTCAGTTGGTGGGGCGTGGAGAGAGGGAATAAGCTTTGTTTCAGGTTATTTGTATTTAGGTTTGTTTTTTTTGGGACTGGAAGGTAGTAAGGTCTTTAGAAAGGTTTTTTTAGGATCTTATTGGCCGTCCCCACGTCAGAAGTAAGATTAACGCTTCCTCAATCTAGCGCCCAAAATCTGCGTTTATATAAAACAATAATTTTAGTGACCACAAAACACCCATAAAAATCCACGGATTCCTGGCGCCCACCCATTCCATTAAAAACGTATTATGGACGCCAAATCCGTAAATAACGTTTATTTTCAGCTCGCTCAGCAGCGAATAACTTTCATTAGCACCTAAATATGTTTAGAAAAAGGATTTTAGCATCCAAAATCTAAAAAGAAACAGATTCTGATGCCAAGATCTGTACATAAAACGTAATTTTTCTAGCGACAAATAATATGAATTGCGCAAAAATGTTAGCGAACCAAAGCATGATTATTTTATTACCAAAATGGTACAAAAAGGATTACAGATCAGACACTTGTATGCAATTTGATAAGTATTATAACCTTTGTTACACCCACTATAGGTGGGGACTGGGGTCTCCTGGGAGGGTTTTCATTGAAAAATCGCGCTCGGAAAAAAACGCCTGCACAGAAAAACGCGCCAATAAAGAAGGTCGGCGCTTCCCATAGCTCCTGTAGTTAAATTTTCTGCCCTCTATTCTGGGTTTTTTAGAGCGATGTGTTTGCAAAATACGCGACCACAGTAATAAAAAATTTTGACGAGCAGAAAAAAAAGAAGCCAGTGTAGGACTAGGAAGGACGTTTTTACAATAGATGTCCTTTTGGGAGATGGGATTACAGTAGCTTTTTTCCAGCGTTTTAGAAAAGACGAAAAACGCTGAAAAAACGGACGTTTTTCGTGCAGTGTCTAGAACATAGCCTATAGACACTTCTTTCTTGTCTCTATTTGCCTTCTGGGAAGTGCTGGGCACTGGCTTCTTGGTGTCACTGTTATCCCTCTCCGTCACAGCTTTAAAAACCTGAGGGTGGAAGCGTTTTAAATGTCTTTTTAGATTGGAAGCTCTCATAGGAGCATTTTTATCACTGTCTGACTTTGCACTGATGTTGACATCACAGCATTTGTTTTCATTTGGGTCACTTGTCTTACACTGATGCCCTTGATGTATGAGACTGTTTAGGTCTAAAACTATGGGCAAAAAACCTATGGGCACAAAGACGTGTGTTTTTTAGACCTAAACATGGTTCATACATGTGGCCCAAAATATTTTTTATCTTCAACAACTGTGAAATGCTCAAATCCAGCTGAGTTCATAGAGATTTTATAATCATATAAATTCGCTCTCAAAATGTCCTGTAAAAAAGGTATATTGTAATTTCTGGAAGAATAGGAAATTGTATTTATATTTTGGGATAGAATTAAACAAATCTGAATTATTAAATAGTATACAGATTTTGTCATGACATAATCATTTTTATAATAAGAATAATCTTGTATTTATTTAGCACCCAACATATATTCCGCATATCTTTAAAAATTCAAGGGTTAAAACGCTACAGTCATTTATACATTAAACAGTACTATTACAAATTGAGGACACAAGGTGTGAGGGGTCCCTTGCTCGTGAGAGCTTACAATCTTTTAGGGTTGTATGAGTGAAACATACGGTAAGAAGTTTGCCAAGTTTACTAATGGTCAGGCATGTTCATTAATAGGGGGTGGTTTACATGAAAAAATGGTTGAACCTCGCCACCCAGAAGTGTAACACTCTATTATACAGATAAGTGACACTGTGAGTGGCCATAAGTGCATAGGAAGTGTCAGATGTGTGTGTTTGCAGTTAGGGATTGGTGTGGCCATGATCCCGAGAAGATTTATTTTCAGGGCCCTCTTATAAATGGTGAGGGTTGTGAATGTGCCCTGAGATCGCCACGCATGGTAGAATATTTCCAGAGGGGGGAAATTGGTGACCCGCACGTTGTGAAAATCTTGTAGGCGGGCCTATGGGAGGTTTTCGGGATGATTGAGGAATGTAGTCTGATATCATCAGTCAGAGCGGAGAGCATGGGTAGGGCGAGGTTTAGGACAAGAGACTAGGGAGGAGATGTTAGGGAAGGAGCAGCGTGTTGGAGACGCCTTTATGCGTTGTGATTGTGCCCCTGAGTTTAATTCTTGTTATCTTGTACTGGATGGGCTAACTCTCCAGTGCAGTGACTGACATTAGGGTACTTAGAAGGCACAGTTATAGCGGCTGGAGTTGAAAGACAAGCTGGCTCGCATGCTTTCTGGACAGATTGTGGGAGAGGGGAGAGGTTATGTCAGAGAGGGGAGAGCCATACGCAAGGAGGTTGCAGTAGTCAGACGAGAAAGAATAAAGAGCGCAGTAATAAGTTTTAAGTTAGCTTTAATCTAGTCTCACCTAAAGGTCTCTTGTATGTAAAGAACAATCTAGAAATAGTTACCTTTTCTTGTTGCCATAGAAATCAGTTCAGAGTCCCATGATTTTTCATGAGCAGTATCTTAAAATGAACACCTTAGGACAGTTGTTTCACGAGTACTGAGGGACCTAGGCGGTTTTACATCATATTGGGGCCTTTTCCACTATTCTAGAAAATAAACAATAATAGCAGGTGCTTGACGGCCTGTCCTCTACCACCTATCTGTACTTTTGTCTTGAATTTGAGATGTTAGAAAACAGTTTGTATAGTGTATATGTAAGGGTGGGGGGTGCCTTCTACTTATAGGTTTTTTAAAAAATTTCGGGGGGGTGAGACGATCGTGGGACTCTGTGTTGTACCGGGCTCGGGGAATATATAAGACAAAACCGACTCGCTTGCCTGACCGGGGGAAGAAGAAGGCTTGGCTTTACTTACGTTTCGTCCTCCAACAACGACACTTGCAGAAACAAAAACTCGTCGCTCACTCATAAGAGATTCAACACATGCTCAGGAACCCATGCACTCGCTCTGAGGTACCCGAGGGGGCTTCCTCCATGTCAACACCCTCACACTGTTCAACCCTGATGTACTTCAGTGGCTCTTCCAACTCTGTCTCTTCTCCACTCATGTCTGAGCCACAATCAGTATGTGCTGTATTTAGGGCTTCCTTTCCCCTTCTCCTATGCGGGCTGCGGCCTAAGAGGGCGAAGTTTGCACCCGGCTTCCCTCCGGCTTGACTGTATGCTGTTTAAACAGGAAAAAACTATATACAGAAGTCCTAAAGCCCTTGTCTTGCTTTATTTTCCACTTACCAGCTTGTCTGCTCCCACATCCGCATTCTAGCCTGAATGGGTGTCTGATCCTAATCTGCCTCCTTCACAGTGCAGACTCTAGCAGACTCTCAAACAGACTAATATCTACCATAGAAACTATCAATTCTCAACTATATAACCTAATTCCCCCTGCTGACAGCCCTTACCCACCCTTTCTTCTCTCAGTGACCTCAAGCTCCCTATTGGCTGGGGGCATATGACACTGCTGTTGCCAGGCTGATTAAAACTAGGTGTAAACATCTCTTAACATAGACTTATAGAATTCTATACCTTAAACATTCCTATTATTGCTATACCTAAGACCTTATAATACATTACACTCCTTTCCTAAATAAAGATAACTAATGCTTTTACACATCTCACATAAAGAAGCCATCAGAGCAGCTAACCTCTGCAAACATGAGCCTAGAGGAAAAGCAAACTAAAACATAAATCATACAGAGCGAACATACCCTGGACAATTGTGGCTGGGTCTCCAGCAGTGATTAGCTCGTATTAACTTCTACCCCCACCTTAATCCTGACAGTAGGTGGAGAGGTGATTGTTATCTCTAACACAAATTAGGCAATAACTGACAAAAAGACCGGCTTGGATTATCTGACCAGTATTTTGTTGTTTTTTGCATGTAAGGGCCGATCAGCTGTCCACTCCTGTCTCCTATTGAACTGTCATGTGTCTTCCTCGAAAACCAGGCGGACATGATACATTGTGTCTAAGTTTTTCGTTTCGGAAAACGGTGTAATAAACAATGGTCTTCTGGCAGAAAATGTAAAACCAGTGCAGTAGTTGAACTACTGACAGAATTTCTATTTAAGTCATATGTGAAAAGGTTGTCAGTCGGTTTTATAAGGACGTGTTTTCAAATCTGAAAGAAAATGTCTGTAAATCCTACTGAAATCTTTTGTCAACTTGTCGTTGTTAGGTAGCGTTACCTCTCTGCCCCTCCCACATGGGGACATGTTCTAAACAGATAAGCGATAAGCTTTTCAGTCCTTAAAGCACATGTACTTATTGTTTACTGCACCTAATTTTTATAAATTCATGATATTAATTCTCACTCAGTCCTCTCAGTCTCCTAATTTCTTTGATGGTTGATGTAAGACTCCCTGCTCTGATTAAACCTTCATTCAGATAAACTGAACTACCTGTCTGGTATGCAGGGTTACCACAAAGGAAAATCCGGCTCCGGTAAAGTAGAAAAAAGAAGGGTAGAGGGAAAGGTGTAAGGAGGCTAAGTCCTGAACTTGCACACCCCATAAATACATTTGCGAAGATGGACGAGATGAGGGGGGTGTGGCTCAGAAATTGCATTGCTGCAGCAAGACACACTTACCACTGTATCCTGCTCCAGTAATAGATGGGGAAATAGTGAGTGAAGGTAAGCTAGACAGGTTGTTGGGACTACCATTGTTAGGGGAACAGACAGGGCAATCTGTCACAAAGACTGGGATCGTCAAACAGTATGTTGTTTACCTGGGGCCCGAGTTCGACAATAGAGCTGACAAAATATTTCTTATCTCATGACTAAAGTAAAATCTTCAGAAAAATTACTTCAGAAGCATATTTGCGCAAAAGCTTTTCCATCAGCCCTTATATTCAATGTTGCATATTCTACCAGGTTTTAAACTCGACGGTAAAAAATCCATGCTGTATAGACTACAGCCTGGATTTTTCATTGCTTTCTATGCTGCACAGGGTACTGTTGGATTTTCGGTGGATTCAAAATAATGAACATCCGATGGTATTCCTGTGCTGTATAGACATAGCCTTACAGCCTCAAGAACACAAAAAAGGCATGAGAAAATGTCATTATACTGGTTAGGAGTGATGCACCACAGTGATACTTAAAGACCAAGGGTGACATGTATGAATGGAGCTGTGCCAGTTTTCGGGTGTACTTTGAGCCAAAAAGAATGTATGAACAGGTGCACTCCAAACTATGGTGTGATAAGTCCCTTTGTAATGCGCCAAAGACACTTTTTAATTTGGGGCGTTCTGGGGACATGTCGCATCCCATTTATGATTCTTTGATGCCAAACCTAGGCGCAGAACAGTTAGAACAACCAGACCAGTTAAAGGTGGTCTGCCTGAGCCTGAGTTGTCATATTGGCACTGCAATGCGCCTGTATGTATAAACTGCAGAAGAACAGGTTCATACATTCTGTTGCATTCTACACTGCCTTAAAGCTCTTTAGAACTGTCCTGTCAGCGCCAGGATTCATACATGTCGCACTTAATTCTTATACAAACTGATTGTTATGGTGGCCTGGAAATGTCTGAGTTATTTCTATATTCATTTAAGTAAAAGGGGTTGTCTTACCATGCTGTTTCAAAGAACCAAGGCCATATTTAGACTCAGACTTCTTGGTTAGGTTGTGAGAGGTTATATAGCAGTGATTAACATACCATCTCTAGAGATGAGCGAGCAGTAAAAAGTTCTAGTTCGATTAGAACCTCGAATCTTTGTGATTTTGGTTCGAGGTTCTATTCGAACTAGAACTTGAACCCCATTAAAGTCAATGGGAGAAGATGTCCTGGTTAATTTTTATACCTGTACAGGTGAGGAGAAGATGGAATTACCATCCATAACAGTTTTTGTTTTCTGAAAGAGGTTTCCGATAACACTGCAAAACAGCATTAGGAAAAGATTTAAAAGCTAAGTATTAGAGTGAGTGAGCGAGCCTGCGAGTGTCTTCTTTCTAAGTGTGGGGACTTAATATTGAGGGACTTTAGATTTGGGGAGTTTACAGGGGACAGTATTGTACTGATTTTTATAACTGTATCTGTATATCTCTTTTTGTAACATCCCCATGAGTTCCATGATTGACAATGCCGTCCAGTGCACATCCTGTGCAATGTATGCCATCCTTGAGCAACAGTTGGAGGGTGCATACTGCTATGAGAGGTGTTTGCACACTGCATATTTAGAAGCCTGGATCCTGGATCTATATGAGCAAGTGGCAACACTGAGATCCATTGCCAACTTGGAAGTGAATCAGCTGCCCACTGAGCAATCCCTCGCAGGTGTAGATGCTGAGGAGGGTGGCAGTATAGAGATGCAGGGGCATGAGGCAGCTAGCTGGGTAACAGTTAGAAAGAAGGGTAGAGGGAAAGGTGTCAGGAAGGCTGGTCCTGAACTTGCACACCCCAACAAATTTGCAAGATTGGCAGATGAGGGGGATGTCGGCTCAGAAATAGCATTGTTGCAGCAACACAATACCCCCGTCTGCTCCAGTAACATGGGGAATAGTAGTGCAGGTCAGGGGAACAGACAGGGAAATGTCACAAAGACTGGGATCATCGAACAGCATGTTGTTTACCGGGGGCCTGAGTTCGACATATCACGGATCGGGTTTACAGATTGCTGGGTGGGGCTGGTGAGAATCCAGCTGTCATGGTGCACATTGGCACCAATGACAAAGTTAGGGATAGGTGGAGTGTCCTTATAAACGATTTCAGGGAATTAAGGCAAAAACTCAAGGCAAGGACCTCCAGGGTAATATTGTCAGAAATATTACCTGCTCCACGAGCCACACCAGAGAGGCAGTGGGAGATTAAAGAGGTGAATAAGTGGCTCAAAAATTGGTGCAGGAAAGAGGGAATTGGGTTTTTCGAGAACTGGGCTGACTTCTGTCTTGCTACAGACTCTATGCTAGGGATGGGCTGCACCTAAATGGGGAGGGTGTAGCTGTATTAGGGGATAAAATGGCCAAGAAGTTGGAGGAATATTTAAACTAGGGACTGGGGGAGAGGGTAACTACAAAGATAGCGTGCAAGATAATGAAAATAGAGAGCTGGGAATTAGGAATAAAACAGGGTCGAGGGGAGGGAAGGGGTGTAGCAATAGTTAAAAAGAACAGGGAGAAAGTAATAAAAACTGAAAAATCTCTAAATTGCATGCTGATCAATAGCAGGAGTCTGACCAACAAAATAAATGAACTAGAATTATTAATTGCTGAAGAATAATATGACATAGTGGGGATAACTGAGACATGGCTGGACAAGAGTTATGACTGGGCGGTTATCTTACAGAGTTACAGTCTATTTAGAAGAGATCGTAAAGACCGGAAGAGGGGAGGTGTATGTCTCTATGTAAAATCCTGTCTGAAGCCAACAGGGAAGGTATAGATACAGGAAATTAACATGTGGAATCATTATGGGTAAATATACATGGTGGTAACAATAATAATATAATCCTAACAGGGGTCCCCAAATATAACAGAACCCATATAAGATGTACTCCTCACGCAAAGAGATGAGGCGGCTACTCAGAAGGTGGTTGTTATTGTGCCCGACTTAAACTCCCCAGACATAAATTGGGAAACTGAAACATGTAGCTCTCATAAAGGAAACAGGATTTTGTCAATAACTAAAGATAATTACCTTTGCCAAATGGTGCAGGAACCGACTAGAGGAAAGGCCCTTCTAGACTTAATATTCACTAATAGACCTGACAGAGTAACAAAGGTTCAGGTTGAGGGGCACCTAGTAAATATTGACCATAATATAATAAATTTCCATTTATCCTTCAATAGAGTTTTTGGCGAGGAGCCACAAAAAACACTGAATTTTAGGAAAGCTAATTTTAATCTGCTTAGAGAGGCCCTAAACTGTATTGACTGGGACAAGGTGTTTAAAAATAGCATAACAAATAATAAATGGGATATTTTTAAAAATATCTTAGGCACCCACTGGGAGAGGTACATTCCTTATGGTAATAAAATAATTAGAAACAGGAAAAACCCAATGTGGATCAACAGAAATGTAAAGGAGGCAATAAATAACAAAAAGAAAGCTTTTCAACTACTAAAACATGAGGGCAATGAAGAGGCACTAAAAAACTATAAGGAAAAAAATAAATATGTAAAATAATGGTAAAGGCAGCAAAGCTGGAGACAGAAAGACGTATTGCCATAGAAAGTAAAAGTAACCCGAAAATATTTTTTTATTATATAAATAGTAAAAAGATTAAAACAGAAAATGTTGGCCCTTTGAAAGGTATTGAGGGAGAGACCATAGAGGGCGATGAGAAAAAAGCGAACCTGTTAAACAATTTTTTCTCCACTGTATTTACCGAGGAGGAGGATGACCTTCCTGTTGATGAGCAGAAGGATGCGGTAAACTCCAACTAAGATATTTCTTGTCTAACCCAGGAAGAAGTGCAGCTCTGTCTTAAGAAGATTAAAATAGACAAATCCCCAGGTCCTGATGGCATACACCCACGTGTCCTAAGGGAGTTAAGTAATGTCATAGATAGGCCCTATTCTTAATATTTATAGACTATTTATTAACAGGGTATGTCCCAAAGGATTGGCGCATAGCAAATGTGGTGCCAATATTCAAAAAGGGGTTAAAAAGTGATCTTGGAAACCATAGGCCGGTAAGTTTAATCTCTGTTGTGAGTAAAATGTTAAAGGGGTTTCTAAGAGATGCTATAATGAACTATCTCACTGAAAATAAATGTATAATGCCATTCCAGCATGGGTTTATGAAGGATCGGTCTTGTCAAACTAATCTCATCAGCTTCTATGAGGAAGTTAGTTCTAGACTGGATCGGGGTGAAGCATTGGATGTAATATATCTAGATTTCTCTAAAGCATTTGATACAGTACCACATAAAGGGTTGGTAAGCAAAATGAGAATGCTCTGACTGGGGGAAAATGTGTGCAAGTGGATAAGCAACTGGCTCAGAGATATAAAACGGTACATACTAACGTTTACTGATCCCCTTTTCTAGTGGGGGCCACAGGGGG